>CATIWC010001597.1:0-249957 GCA_948472305.1 Vicia faba
TTTTCTAAAACATAGTAATACATTATATACATAATTCTAGAAGTGACGCTGCCGTATAGTTTCAAATGGTAATATATAGTAATTGCTGTCTAGCAAAATATTATATATAACCAAGCCTTGGTATCTATAGTATATGCATAGGAATGACATAGCGCTACCGTACTTAAATAAACTCATAAATGTGCAATATTTGTATCAGTATATAGCTCACTATTTTCATCCTACAATAACTAAGCAACATAGATAGCAATTTGATATTTTGGAAAAACATGGCCGTTACAATACTAATATATATTAAACTGGGTTTTTAATTTATCTTTCAATTTCAACAATATATCAATTTTACAAACCCAATCCCACATATCATAAATCATACATACTATTATAGAGTCAGAACCCCACCCTTACCTTAGATTAAGTGCAGCTCTAAGAAATTTCAACCGAATTTCTGAGGAATTTGGCACTAGAAGCAATTTCCTTGTTGTTCTTCTCCTCTCACAAAACCCTATTTACTCTTTTCTTTCTTTCTTGATAACTCTACTTCTTCTCTTTTTCCTCTAATCCCATTATTCAATATAATACTCCTATTTTATTTAATCTTTAGTAAACTCAAATGGGCCTAAGTGACATACCCCCTTAATACTACACACCACCAACAATTAAAGCCCAATATCATATTTAAGCTTAATAATAAAATGATACTTCAACTTAATTCCACCAAATTAATCCGATTAATTATTATCTCAACTTAATAAAATAATTCCGACTTCAACGATAAAAATTCGAATTAATATAAAATATTAAAAAATATTTAATTAAATAAATAATTAAATATCGGGGCGTTACACCGAGTATCTGTATACGCTTAAGAATTGATTCTTAGGTCAATAGCAATCTTTAGACCCAAGATGCATGCTTTATACTCAGCCATGTTTTTTGTATAGTCAAAGCAGAGTCTGGAAGTGAAAGGTGTATGGCAACCTTTGAGAGAAATGATCATAGCACCAATTTTGCTACCCAATTCATTGGAAGCTCCATCAAAAACTATAGTCCATCGGGATCCTTGCTCAGGTCCTTCATACGGTCCGGGCTTTGCACAGTCGGTTATCAGCATGATATTTTCGTCCGAGAATTCAAAGTTCATGGATTGGTAGTCATCAACAGCTTGATGGGCCAAATGATCCGCCAATGCACTTCCTTTGATTGTTTTTTGTGTAGTGTACTAGATGTCATATTCGGTCAAGATCATTTGCCATCTAGCTATTCGTCCGGAGAGGGCTGGCTTCTCAAAGATGTACTTGACGAGATCCATCTTAGAAATCAAGAGAGTAGTATGAGTCAACATATACTGTCTTAGTCGGCGAGCAGCCCATGCCAAAGTGCAGCAATTTTCCTCGAGCAGTGAATATCTTGTTTCACAATCAGTAAACATTTTGTTAAGGTAGTATATTGCATGCTCTTTTTGACCAGACTCGTCATGTTAGCCCAGCACACACCTCATTGAATTCTCTAATACAGTTAAGTACATAATCAGAGGTCTTCCTTCAATTGGAGGCATTAGGATCGGAGGTTCTTATAAATACTCCTTGATCTTATCAAAAGCTATTTGGCAGTCGTCATTCCATCTGACTACTTGATCTTTCTTCAACAGTTTGAAGATTGGCTCGCAAGTAGCAGTTAAGTGAGAGATGAATCGAGAAATATAGTTGAGTTGACCTAAGAAACACCTTACCTCCTTCTCAATACATGGAGTTGGCATCTCTTTTATGGCTTTAACTTTTGCAGGATCGACCTCAACACCTTTACCATTGACGATAAATCCTAGGATTTTTCCTGACCTCACCCCGAAGGTGCATTTGTTAGGATTCAGCCTCAACTTGTATTTCTTTGTCATTTCAAATAGTTTGTGCAAGTGATTAAGGTGTTCTTCCTTAGTTTGTGATCTTGCAATCATGTCATCAACATAGATTTCTAGATCATGATGAATCATGTCATGAAATAGAGCTACCATAGCCCGTTGATAGGTTGCGCATGCATTCTTCAAAACGAAAGGCATGACTTTATAACAGAAGGTGCCCCACTGTGTAACAAAAGTGGTTTTCTCCATGTCTTCGGGTGCCATTTTGATTTGATTGTATCCGGAGAAGCCATCCATGAAGGAGAAAACTTTGTGTTGAGCCATGTTGTCAACCAAGACATCGATATGTGGTAGCAGAAAGTCATCTTTGGGGCTTACCCTATTTAAATCCCTATAATCCACACGCATACAGACCTTTCCATATTTCTTTGGCACTGGAACAACATTTGCAACCCATTAGGGATATGACGTTACTGCCAGGAAACTTGCATTAAACTGTTTCATTACCTCAGCTTTAATCTTCTCAGACATATCTGACCACATGCGACGAACTTTTGCTTGACCAGAGGACAACCTTCCTTCACTGGTAGAAGATGAACTACAATATCAATATCAAGCCCCGACATATCTTCATATGACCAAGCGAACACCTCAACATAGTCGTGCAACATCTGGACTAATCTGTTCTTGATGCTATCTTCTAGGTTAGCGCCAATATTGACCTCTTTCTTATCCGCCTCAGTACCCAGGTTTATCACTTCAACTGGTTCTTTGTATGGTTGAATGGCCTTTTCCTCTTGTATCAGGAGTCTGGCGAGTTCCCCAGGTATTTCACAATCTTCTTCACCTTCGTCTTCGGCTTGATAGATTGGATTTTCAAAGTCATATATGGCAATAGCAGAATCATTGTCAATGAGATCTAGAGTGGATGTGGATATGCAAATGTGAGTGTGTGCATGTAAGGTCACATGGTTATTTTGAAAATGCAACAAGGTAAAGAAAGACAAAGAGCGGAAATTTTTAATGCAAAATAGTCCAATGTTTTTTCATTAAAATGAGCGTATGGCATATGAAAATGACGAACCCTTAAAAAATGGGCCATTGTGCCCCGAGCAAGGCACATGGTTTAAATTCATTATTTTAAAGGAAATTATAGACAAATTTCTAAAAGTAATAAAAACAGGAAATGGCAATTACTCCTAGATGAAGGAGATGGAGATGAAATCCTTGGTCTGCCAGGTGTTGAGCCCTCCATCAATAGTTAGATAAATCCAGTCGTCCCATTCACCGTCATTGTCAGAGTCTTCAAGAGCATTAACTTTGTGGTTACTAATAAAGAGAGGTGGTTTACCTGCACGAGCATGTCAAACCTATTTTTGAGCCTTGAAAGTGAAGCCCAAACCAAACTTGTCTGACTTGTATGGGATATCAGGGAGTTGTCCCCAAATGGTGCAGCCTCCGTCTTCAACAACAACACGAGCATCTTTGAGAGAGGCCATCCTCGGTGTATCTTTAGAAACTTTGGGAGTGTCAGGATTGGCCTTGGCAACAACCATCATTGGAGGGACTACTTCAAAAGCTTGACAAGGAGTCTCAATGAATTTGCCATCCATTTTAACATACTTGAATGAATTCAGATGACTTATATAAGCTCTTCTTCTCTGCATACAGTAACAATTTTCCCTTTGACCGAATACTTCAGCTTTTGATGTAGTCTGGAAGTCACTTCACCTACTTCATGTATCCATGGGCGCCCAAGCAGGAAAGAATAAGCAGGATGAATATCCATCACATAGAATGTTGAGTTGAAGAATTGATACCCAACTTTGATAGGGAGATCAACCTCTCCATGGACCATTCTCTTTGATCCGTCAAAAGCTCTCACCACAATGTCACTGGGTTTCAGCACCAAACCTTCACTATCCAACCTATCTAGAGCATATTTAGGCAAGACATTCAGAGAGGACCCAGTATCCACCAACACATGAGCTAAAGTGGTTCCTTTACACTCGATGGACACATGCAGAGCTTTGTTATGATTTTTCCTGACTGGGGTCAAATTTGCATTCGAAAATACCAAACCATTGCCAGCAGTCAGGCTTTCTACACAGTTTTCAAATTGGTCGGCCGCAGTTTCTTGTGAGATATGAGCACTTTTCAGGAATTTTAACAGGGATTCAGAACATGCCTTGGAGCATAGCAACAAAGACAACATGGAAATATTCGAGGGTGTCTGCCCCAACTGTTCCACTATCTTGTAGTCACTTTTTTAGATAATTTTTAAAATCTCCTCCATCTCTTGAGTAGAGGGATCTTCAATTGAAATATCTTTTGTGGATGCCTCCGTCCCGGTAGGCTCAATCATTTTTTCCTTTCCTCTAGTGTAAGCAACAAGTTTAACAGCAGTAATGCAAATGGGTGTAGTTGTGGTTGTCGGAGGTGAAATCTCTGGAGTGAAGATCCTCCTTGTCCTAGTAACTTTACTTGATCTAACAATGTTTGTAATGTTAGCAGTTTTATCTTCATCAATCCATGAATCTTGTTTGATACCATGGTAATAAACTTCCGCCCCATAGTTCCAGGGCACAGTTTTATCAGGAGAGTAGGGGTTGTCCCCGGCATAGTGATAATTAATGGCACAATTCTTGGTTCAGCGGAAATCCTAATAGGACCTTTGGAGGTGATCCTAACATGAGCGTTTGAAATGGTAATGATGGACACATCTTTAAACTCTTGAGATACACTTTGGGTCAGAATTTTCACAAATGGTGTTTTTTCAAATAGAATTTCATGGCTATTCATCAGGTGTTGGACACCTTTCTTCAGCCATGTGCAATCATTAACTTGTGTAGCACAATGGTGACAATCTTCAAAATAGCCTGGGAATATTCTAACATTCAACAAATTCTTTTTAACAGTCTTCAAAGGAGTGGTTAAATCATTGATGGAGGAAACAAAATAGGCATCTTCAATAGCATTGACACCCTTACCATGACTAGGCATGGGTGCGGTGTTCATGTTAGGAGTTGGTGGAGGGTCGAATTCAATTGTCTTGTTATCAATCAGATCTTGGATTTTATTCTTCAATGCCCAACATTTGTTTGTATCATGGACATAACTATTTAAGTGGTAAGCACACTTCATATTCAGATTGTATTTGGAGAAGTAGTATTGGGGTTTAGATGAGGTTCTTGCAAGGTTACCAAATTCGCTTTCAGTAGATGTTGGAGAGCTTGTGATAGTGGCATGTTGATTTTGGTGAATTTCCTTTTTGGGGCATCTGTTCTTTGTTGGTTATCTGATTGACGCGGTTGTTGAGTTAGAGTTGGATTGAAATCAGTATTGCCCCCACTGAGTGATGGAGGTCAGTCTTAGCACGACTTCTTGACCCATACACAATATTAGTCTCTTTTTTTTACCAATAAATGGTTTTTTCACTGCATTAGAGGTGGAGGCCATGGGTATCCTTCTGCTTTTAATTCCTCTTTCCACCCTCTCACCGGTCAATATTAATTCAGTAAATTCGGATGATGAACTCCCAATCAGCAAGTTAAAAAATGGTCCAGTCAATGTTCCCATAAACATATCTACCAATTCTCTATCAGTTAAAGGTGGCTGCACCCTGCCAGCCAAGTCTCTCCACTTTTGGGCGTATTCTTTGAAGCCCTCATTTGAACCCACGGTCATGCTTTGCAATTGCACTCGGGCCAGTGCAAGATCAGTGTTATATTGATATTGGCGGTAAAAGGCGGCAGCCAAAATACTCCCAAGTATGGATGCTTGTCCCTTCCAATTGGTAAAACCACTCCAACTGCGTCCCAGATAGACTCTCTTGGAAAAAGTGCACCCATAGTTTCCTATCGGTGGTGTGCGGCTGAATCTTACGGACATAGGATCTTACATGAAGCTTTGAACAAGAAACTCCATCATACTTGGTGAAATTCTTGTATCACATATGTGATGTCGAAGGAGATGTCACGACAAAAATATCTAAGGACAATATAAAATGCAACAATATTAAAAGCAATAAAAACACAAGGGATTATTAACCCAGTTCAGTGTACAACAACACCTACTCTGGGGGCTACCAAGCCACAGACAAGTCCACTAAATAATATTAATTCAAAGACCCTCAGTAAACAACTAGTTTACGATCTAATCACTTAATCACTACCCGTGCTATACTTCTACCTAAGACACACCTAGGTATGACGCCCTCCTCAAATCCCTTCAATCACTAGCAGCGAAGAACAACAAAAATATTAAGTTTTAAAGATTCCAATCATTCAATACTTAAAATCTTATGAATGATCCACAATTAACAACTCAAATTACAACTCAAGTATTAAACCAATACTTAGAGTGTACTACAATTAAAAAGACTTAGACTTCTAAGATAGAAAGAATATATTCTTCTTCAAAAGTTACAGTCAAATGAATAAGGATGCAAGTCCTTATAAAGGTGCAACAATGGGCTTGGGCTGAAAAACAAATATTCCAATCCCTTGAATATTTCCATGAAAACATGCCAAGATATAATCCATAAAGATAATACAGATCAAAAAATATTCCTCCATATTTTTCACAAGCTATGAGTCATAAATCCTGAATAATGGCGCACATAAAAACAGGAAACAGAATACTGAAAACAAATATGAAGTCACGTTTAGATCACGAGGTAGATGTCAAGACATCTGCTTTGACATCATTCAAAACCCGTTTGCTTCAAATGTCAAGGCATTGAGAAAAACATTATCAAGTTAGTGTTTTACCAAAACTACTGCCAACAAACACTTACAACTCCCCCTTTGGAAAATTTTGGCTAAAACATTATTTGAGCACATTATCAGAGCAGTAGCACAAGAAAAACAAAACTCAGTTAGCAATTAGCAAAAGTAACTCAGTTAGCTGTTAGCAGAGGAAGATGTCAGAACATCTTCTGAGACATGAGGCTCCCCCTCAAACATTAAGCTCCCCCTCAGTCAGTGGTCAGTCAGTCAGAGGTCTCTCCCCCTTTTTAGACATAATATGCCAAATAAAGAACATGCATTCAAGATAGTAGCAGTAATATAAGTATAGACCATAGAATCAAAGAGTCAAGCACATACAAGTGCCAAAAAAATAACAAAGGGGTCAAAACAGAAAGAAAAAAATAGCAAAGAGTCTATTTGTCTTCAGGACCAGTAGACTTGGCAGCTTTAGAACTTCCTTCATCATCATACTTTCTTTCTTCAGTGCTCACTCTATCATCAAAATTGTTGTCCTTCTGCAGCTCCTTGATCATCTTTTTAAAAATTATCTTTCTTCTTTCTTCTAGATCTCATCACAGGTCATATGTTCTAGACATCATCATCATCATCATCCATGGAGCTATCACGACTAGCTTTTCTTTTGTTAGAGGGAGGAGCAACTTTACTCCAGGGCTTTGGGGGACCATATATAGTCTTCTTCTTGATGCTCTTGGCAGGGAGTGTGACATCCATATTCTTTCTTTTTCTAGTCTTCATCCTTTTAGCAATTCCAGACACCACATTAGAAATGAGCTCATTGTCAGACAACTCATCAACATTAACAACATTCTCAGTATTTTGATTCTCTGCAGCTTTGGAGCCAACAGCATCTTTCTTAGAAGGAGAGTCCTTCTCATCATATGATGTCTCAACATATTTCTCAACATTAGCTTCCACTTCTTCTAGAACAGAAGTAGCAAGCTTTCCAAGTTCACTTTCCGCAACATCTTTCTTTAAGGCAGACAATTCAGCAGTATATTGATGATCATTTCTTTTGTCAGCCTGAGCAGGCATCCGAGAAAGAGGAGTAGAAATCCCAGGAACAACAAAACCTTCATTTAACACCCTACTTACCAGCCTTCTAATAATCCTATCAACATTAACAATGTCTTCTTCTGACCTGTCATCAGTAGCACTAGAAGCATTACCTTTAGAAGTGTCAAACTCGTCTTTCAATTTCTTTGCATGGGACGATATGGGTTTCTTGACCTTCTTCTCAAGAGGTGGAATAGTTGATAGAGGAGAAACGACCAGGACTTTATCAAGGGGGAGGTCCTCAGGACGGTTGACAGTCTTTGACCTAGAGGCCTTGGCTTCATTAGAAGAGCACTTTGATGGAGACGAAGCATGATATTGTGATATCTTTGAGAATTTTTTAGCAAAGAGATGAAGAATGACAAGGGTTCTTTTTCTGTAAAGGAGAATGAAGAGTTTGTGAAAATGGAAGGAAGTGATGTCATAGCGTGTGGGAAAATATTTGAGACAATCTTAAAATGATTGCTTATAAAATTTGATTTGTTGGAAACATAAATAATATAATATCACTTTAATAATATTCCCACACGCCCTTAATTGCTACAAACCCTCATATATGCAGATCCTTAGTTTTCCTCTTATGTTCTCAAACAGGTTTGCATCGAAAGCCTTAGTGAAAATGTCAGCCAGTTGTAATTCAGTAGCTACATGTTCTAAGGCAACAATCTTTTCTTCGACAAGCTCTCTTAGAAAAGATGACGGATATCAATGTGTTTGGTCCTGCTATGTTGAATAGGATTTTTTGATATATTTATGCCACTTAGATTGTCACAGAATAATGTCATGACATCTTGTTTGATATTATATTCTATTAACATTTATTTCATTCAAACCAATTGAGAACAACTGCTTCTTACATCAATATACTCAGCCTCAGCAGTGGACATAGACACACAATTTTGCTTCTTACTGAACCAGGATATGAGATTATTTTCCAGAAAGAAGCATCCTCCTGATGTACTTTTTCTATCATCATCACTTCCTGCCCAATTAGCATCAGAATAACCAATTAAAGCAGAGCTAGATCCATGAGAATATAACATACCATAGTCACTTATCCCATTCACATATTTAAGAATTCTCTTCACATGATTGACATGGATAACTTTAAGATCATCTTGATATCTAGAACATACCCCTACAACAAAGGCAATGTCAATTCTTCTAGCTGTGAGGTATAGAAGACTCCTATCATACTTCTGTAAAGACTTTGATCCACACTTAGTCCTTTTTCATCATTAGACAACTTCAGATGTGTAGGAGCAGGTGTTCTTTTGTGACTGGAATTTTCCATCCCAAATTTCTTTACTATATTCTTAGCATACTTGCTCTGAGATAAAAATATGGAATCTTCCATTTGTTTAACTTGCAGACTAAGAAAGTAGGTTAACTCACCAACAAGGCTCATCTCAAATTCTGACTGCATTTGCTTGACTAAATGTTGAACTATCTCATTTGACATCCCGCCAAACACAATATCATCAAAATAAATCTGTGTAATCATGATCTTCCATTCTTCTTACTTGACTAAAAGAGTTTTGTCTATGCCACCTTTCCTATATCCATTCTTACCAAGAAATTATGTCAATCTCTTATACCAAGCTCTTGGAGCCTGCTTTAATATATATAGATCTTTCTTTAGTTTGTAAACATGTTTAGGAAAACTTGGATCAACAAATCCCTTAGGTTGTTCCACATAAACTTCCTCATTCAAATAGCCATTTAAGAAGGAATTCTTTACATCCATTTGAAACAATTTAAATTTCAGAATGCAAGCAACTCCCAAGAGTAGTCTGATTGATTCATGTCTAGCCACAGGAGCAAAGGTTTCATCAAAATCAACTCCTTCAATTTGAGTGTATCCTTGTGTAACTAACCTTGCATTATTTCGAGTAACCACTCCTTTTTCATTAGATTTATTCTTGTACACCCATTTAGTGCCAATCACATTTGTTCCTTCAGGTCTTGGAACCAAATCCCAAACTTCATTTCTACTAAATTATTCTAGCTCTTCTTGCATAGCCTTAATCTATAACTCATCAGTTAAGGCCTCTTTGACATTCTTAGGCTCAGTTTTTGAAATAAAGCAAGAGTTTGATATCCCTTCTCTTGATCTAGTAGTAACTCCTTTATTTAGATCTCCTATGATAAGCTCCTTAGGATGATCTCTCTGAGTTCTAATTGAAGGCCCTTTATTGAGATGACTGGGCTCGGGATCTTCTTGAGGTGGATTAGAATCAATACTTCTGCCATTGGATTCTATTGGAATATCAGACAAAGATGTTCCAACATCTTCTAAGACATCTTCTTCATCATTCCATCCTCTATCATTAATAATAACATTTATGGATTCCATCATAACTTTGGTTCTGGAGTTAAAGATTTTGTAAGCTCTGTTATTTGCAGAGTAACCCAGGAATATCCTTCATCAGTCTTGGGATCCATCCTCCTCCTTTTTTCACGGTCAACTAAGATGTAGCATTTACTTCCAAAAACATGAAAGTATTTGATAGTAGGTTTTCTTCCCTTCCATATTTCATACAATGTGGTTGAGGTGCCTTTCCTTAAAGTGACTCTGTTATGGATATAGCATGTAGTATTCATAGCTTCATCCCAAAAGTGGTAGGGTAACTTCTTAGCATGAATCATAGCTTTGGCAGATTCTTGAAGGGTTCTGTTTTTGCGTTTTATGATCCCATTTTTCTAAGGAGTAATGGGAGAGGAAAATTCATGTCTGATTCCTTCAGAAGAGAAAAAATCAGAAAATTTACTGTTCTCAAATTCCTTTCCATGATCACTTCTGATTTTGATTACATGACTATCTTTTTCCCTTTGAAGTTTTTGACAAAGATCTTTAAAGACTTCAAAAGTTTCTGATTTTTCTATGATAAAACTTATCCATGTGTACCTAGAGAAGTCATCTACAATAATATAGGCATACTTATTTCCATTAATACTTTCAACCTGCATAGGTCCTGTGGTGGTAGAAATGTTTAAGACTAAGTCATTGGATTGACTAGACTTTATACAAATCAAAATAAAAATTGCCACCGCGCTTTATTGTTTCCAAAGGAATGGGAAAATAGCGAATAACCCAAAAAGAGGGGGAAAGATTCAAGGTAAGAGGGGGGGGGGGGGGGGGGGTTATGCAAAGGGAGGATATTAGCACCCTAAACATCTACGGTACTTTGTAGGAGCCTCTTTGTAAAATATGTATCTTTTGGCTATAAAAACTGTTGTATATAAAAAGTGGATGGTGGAGGTGAGGAAAAAAGAGTATTTATTTTATAATTTTTTGCACCTGTCGCGGTTGCGAACCTTTAGTGCCTACGTACCACCTTTTGTGCAATAGGGGATCATGGTACACGTAGTTCCTCTTTTAAAATTTGAAACACAAATGCGTTGGTTAATTTTATGAGATAAAACATCATCGTCATTGTCCATGTGGAAAACATACCTACTACCCACAACCATGAGAAAGGAGAATTTGCATCATCTCAAAGTGGAGGATATGACTTGGATTTTAAAATCAACAATGCCTCACTCAACACCCAAGTGGAAAATATCTCTCTTCACTACATACTGTAGAAGTATAGATGTTTGCATCACTACAAGGATTGACAAGAGTCTAATCTTTTGAGAAAATTTTAAAGATAAAAAGCCAAAATGGTTTGAAATGAGATTGATTGACTTTTAGTCTTCTCACAAAAAATGTCAAGGTATCATTAAGTTGATTAGGGTTTATTTATGAAAATGTTTTGAAAATACATGGACATAAGTCCAAGTTTATTATAAAAGTGGTTCAAGTTCAAAAATAAGAAAAGTTTTTTTTCAAAAAAAGGGAGGAAGAAGATTTTTGAAATTGAAGAAGATGGGAGGAGAAGAAGGGACTATCCTAAAGCACAAAATAAAAGCTAGGGATAAGAACCATCTAACCAACAAGAAGCCAATACTTGACATTATGAGCCAAGATAGAATTCCCATTCCTTGGATTGAAACCAAGCAAGCAAAAATACTAGACCTCTTGAGAGAACCAAACTTCAAGTGTATTAAGTCTTCACAAAAATTGGGCAGAGTAACGGCTGTATACTAGTGAATTCCAGATTACAAACAGAGGGTATAATCACAAAAACCTGCATACAAAAGCAAACAAGCAACCCAATGTCTTGAGGTGAACCTCAAGAACTCCAGACAAAATAATCAGATAAGGTCACAAAGTCTCCAAGATAGGCCAAGGTTTCTAATTCCAAGTCCAAGAAAAGTCCCATGCTCCATAATGCCAAGGATAGTAACCAAATAGTCCAAGTACCATTAAATATTTTTTAGGGTTTACGTTGATTATTAAATATCTTAAGAAAGGAAAAGAAAAGGTCAAGTGAGAAAAGTAAAAATGGCAAGAAAGTAAATGCTCAAATGAGCAAAGATGAAAATGGCATGAAATGTAAATGCTAAAAGTAAATGGTACATAAAGCATAAAAAACAATGAAAGCATAAGGTAAAACAAGTCAATAATTAGTGGTTAGTTGGATGACCATCTTGAAGCTTGCATTTGGAAATCATTATAGGATTTGTAGAACCAAAGCCTCCACACAACAAGTTGCGTTTGCTTTTTGTCAAGTATATCATCCATTTAGAATTCTCATAAGTACCATTTAATGATCAACGATGTTTAAGTGATCTGCATTGAACAAAGGTGTTGTAGATCCATTAAAGGATTGGTAGAACCAAAACCTCCATACAATGAATCTCAGGGTTATTGGATCAAAGAGATCAAATTAACATACTTGGGCTTGCAATCATAAGTTTGGGCCACGAATGATCATTTATTCGAATCGGGACAAAATTTAGCGCTATGTTAAGCAATCGTAAGTGGACTTATATAGAAGTCACACCTATTTTGAGACCGGTCAATAGCACTCTATGCACCATTTGTTTTGAGACATGATATAGAGATCATGCTCCAACAACATCTAGTGCAATAAGAAGGGGATGAGATGAAGAGGGATGGGAAAAAATATACAAACGACATTTGAATTAAATTTTAATCAAACTATTATTAAAATCATTCATCCATTTTTATGGAGTTAAACTCATCACCATGGATCCAATGATGTTAATAAAGTTCATGATCCAAAATCTAACCCAAGATCAGCCAGAAAATAGTCAAAAAGTAATATCACATTTTAATATACAAAAAAGGGTTTAAAAATAATGTTTAAAAATAAAAAATAAAGAAAAAAATATTAACTATGTTCATATTAATCAAGAAATAAAAAGTAACACCATGGAAAAATAAGAAAAAGGCTCAAATAATTTTACAAACTTTTTGGTAATTTTTTAAAGTCAGAAACTATTTTTAAAATTAAAATAAATGGATAAAATAAACAAAAAATGGTAAAAAAATAGTAATGTCAGAAACAAAAATAAAATAAAGTCACCAATATTTGTTACAATATCATTGGATCATTCCATAATTTTTTCAGAATTTTGAAATGTATAAAAGTATTTTTAAACATTTAAAACAAATCAAATAAGTGTAAAATTTATAAAAAATACCAAAACACAAAATTAAATTGTGAAAAAATAAAAATCAGAAAGAGAATAATCAAAAATATATTTCATAATTTTTTCATATTTTTTTGGACTAAAAATGAATTTTCTATGATTTTTTGAAATTTAAAACAATTAAAATATAAAAATCAGAAAAATAAAATAAAAGTAAAATATGTGGACCATTGGATGAGAGCCAAAACGTGTTAGTAATCAAATCTAAGGGATCTGGCGCGCTGTGCATATCACGGTCATTAGTGAATATTGTACATAATCATTAATTAAATAAGGATTTGAAAAATACAGATGGCGCGCCTTCATTGGTTGGAAGATGACACGTTGGTCATCTTCAACCTCCAGCCTTCACGAATTGCAGGTCTCTCAAACTGTAAAATCAGAAGCTCAGGCCTATGCCATTCGCTTCGTCTCTTCAAGACGAAGACAACCACACCCTCGCGCCAAATTTATATAAATTGTAGCTCAAACAATTTGGAAGGAAAGTTTTGAAAAGGGATTTGAAATTTTATGGTCAAAATGTGTTTCCAGTAAAAGGTAAGTGTTGCGACTAGAACCAAGGCAATGAGAGCAACACAATGATATCAGAGTTTTGAAGAATTGATGAAGGAATCTACCTATTGAAGTTGAGTTGCAGAGCTCTAAAACTGGACTTCTATGGAGCAGTATAGGGCACGATTCTTGAATATAATCATGTGGTTAGCTTCAGGGAAGATCAAGGAAGGTGAATTGATTGAAAAATTGGATCGAAAAAGGCTCGAGAATGGATTTTGAAGTTACAGAAAATTGAGTTATGGAGCAAGTTTGGCAGGGTGATTTTGGCTATCCAAGCTTGGTAAAATGAATGGGATAGTTCATATGTTTATAGGAGAAACGAATGGGATCAAAAGGAAGAGTGAATGATGCGTTTTGGAGGGAATTCGTACAAACCTGATGCACGAGTGAAGTGTGATCCAAACTTCACCAAAACTCATCTAATTCTTGCATTTTGATGCACTAATCCACTTGGGAAAGTTGGATAATCATGTTTACACCCAAAACGCGTATTAATTTGAGGTTTAGTGGTTGTAACATGAAATTCAAATTCTGACTTGCAGGGAAACTTCAATTCCAAGTTACCAATTTTGAAACTATGGCATTCTTAGCTCAAGGGGTCTTAAGTCATAATTCTTGATGCTTTAGAAAGATGAGGTTACAAGCTTTGCAATGGAAAAATAATGGAGTTAAATGTATGCTTGAGTGAATGTTATATTGAGTCAAAGTTGAAGAAAAAGGGTTGACTTTCCATACTTAGAAATATTTCAAATTCTTCATCAAAAATGTCCTATAATGTCTTGCATCCAAACATGGCCTTCCACTTGGAATTTTCTCTTGATAAAAAAATATGCATGAATTAGATCTCTTAAATGACATTTTGAAACTTGAATCATTCAACATCTCCAAAATTTGAGCAAGTTATGACTTTTTGAATTTGGCAAAATTCCATGAAATGACCTATAATCTTTTGCATATTTAAGGCAACTTCCATTCATTTTCCCACTTTGCACATAAAAGAAGGCATAAAGTTCACATCCCCAAGATCATTTTGGAAAAGGAATGGGCTCAAGGTGATAAAAATTGACCAAGTTATGATCATTTGAAGTCACACATGGAAAATTGGGGATTCATCTGGATGACTTATAATCTTTCTTCTTCACCAAGTTCCTTCCACATGAAAACTCCTTGGAACTTTTGAAGTGATTTGTTGATAACCCTTTGAAGAGAAGGATGTATTTGGAATCATTCAAAAATACCAAAATGTGAGCAAGATATGCTCCTTTGAAGTTCAAAACCCTAGCTCCTAGATCAAGAAAATGCTTTGAAGAACTTTGATAAGCTTGAACATATTTCTTGTACCAATATTCTTGCTTTGTGAATAGAAGTTGTTGAGGATGATAATGAGGATTCATAGCTACAAAAACCACTTCCATATCTTGAAATTTGATAGAAATATGCTCTTGTGACCAATGGGAACAAAACTTTGTCAAAACATGACAACTTCTCCAATCAAAACCCCTTGTACCTTTGAGTGAAATCTAATAACCTTGAAATGTGATGAACCAAAGCAACCTTGCCATGCCAATCCTTCCAAAACCAATCCAATGGCGAGGTTTGAACTTCTCAAGCTTTATTGACTAGGGCATGAAAATAAACTCATGAACCCATGGAGTAACATGTTAAATCTCATTGCCCTTACCTACATGGATAACAAGCAAGACAAGCCAACATTGCATTTTATTAGTTAAATGAAGAAATCATATCAATATTCATGATCATAAAAGGAAAATAAGTCAAGGTGCTTGGTAATCCTTCAAAAGGAGAAAAACTCAAATTAGGGAGGGGAACCAAGAATCCTAGTGTAATATTGTTGTGAATAAACCAACATGGCATGATGAAGGGATCTTAGGGGGGAAAATTGGGGTACAACAGTTGCCCTTATTTAAGTTTCTTCTATCCGGAGATACGAAGGTTAAAAATCTTCGTGACAACGCGATCTAAGTTACTTAAATATAAAACAAACCCTATTTTTGGCCCTAAGATGCCTTGCAAATGCTTATGCATATGAATGCATATGAATAGGACCAAAGAGACGCAAAGTATCACTGGGGATGCAACAATAATAAAGAAACAAAGGAGCAACCCCACCAGGAAAATAAATCACTGGTAGACCAAAAGACCTGAATCAAAGAGGATGGTAGAATGGTCAAAGGATACACCAACTTCTACCGAAGGCGAAGCTACCAACATTTACTGAAGGCAGAGATAAAGATAACAAACATCGATGTTCACTTCCGATGGTCTACCAACTTTCATTGAAGGTAGAAAGAGAATATATTATAGCACCTCCGTTCACTGATGATGAACTACCAACGTTCACTGAGGGTAGAAAAAAGATAACAAACATCGACATTCATTGTCGATGGTCTACCACCTTTCACTGAAGGTAGAAAGAAAAATATCATAGCATCGACGTTCACTGACGATGAACTACCAACATTCACTGAGGGTAGTAAAAAGATAACAAATATCGATGTTCACTGTCGATGGTCTACCAACTTTCACTGAAGGTAGAAAGAGAAAATATCATAGCACTGCTGTTCACTAACGATGAACTACCAACGTTCACTGAGGGTAGCAAAAAGATAACAAACATCGATGTTCACTGCCGATGTTCTACCAACTTTCACTGAAGGTAGAAAGAGAATATATCATATCACCGCTGTTCACTAACGATGAACTACCAACTTTCACTGAGGGTAGCAAAAAGATAACGAGTTTCCCCAAGATTCTAGTGTTTCACCTAGAACGGGTCTCAACTTCTTCTTTAACCAAGGCACTTTTCCAGGAAAGGATAACATATGAGCTGTCACAAATAAAGAGATTTGCTACTTGTTGTCACGGAAGATTGTAAAAAGAAATGGCTTTTTGGGAAGGAGGTATGACTTCCTGGGGAGATGCCATGATATTCTTGCTGAGGGGATAAAGTCTTCTCGTGCAAAATAAATGCATCAACCAAAATCTGGAGTTTTCAGAAATCCAAAGTAAATAACACTGTCGTGGAACCACAGATTCAAACCAGAAATAAATTGGAATGAAACAGTCAACAAGAATACATCCTTTGAGAAATAAACTCAAGAGGGAAAACCAAATCCAACCAAACAAGGAGCTGTACTGGAAGGCTAAAGCAAAAATCTTCCATGAGGGACAACTCAGTGGGGACATTGAAAGAATATACGCTTTCTACCTAGGACCAACACTCTGTTGAAGAGAGGACAACGTAAATCTGCAAAACAGAGTAATATGTCAACAAAAATATTAACAAATGTCAATGAACAATGACTTGCCAAATTTAGCTATGCATGATGTATGCATGAATGTATGATCGTTATCGTGCGTATGCTGATACAACATATATACAACATTGGGAACAACTAGGTAAAATTGCCTCGGGCACTAACAACACTCAACTAAACTTCATCCAGGATGATCATTCCAAGAAAGGTAAAGTCTGGCTGAGGAAACAAAACCTACTGCCTGCTTTAACTTTACTGAGGAGAAACATGATTCGGAGGTATATAAATCAAAGTGATGAAATAGTACGGATACAGGGATAGAACATCCTTCTTCAGGCTTCACCGGGGAAAAAGTGTTTTTGAAAGTAACATTCCTACTGGAGATTACAAAACCAGTCTCAAGCAAAGCAGACTGACACCAAAACATCTGAACATTCATTGGGGAAATCAGACTCACTTCATTGGCGAGGTTAACATCATATTCACATTATGTCCTTCATTTGGTGAAACCAGGGACCTACGTTCTTCAAGAGCGGGTATGGTACTAATATCTCTGGAAAAAAGAACTTCTATGCGGCCAAACGAAAACTTCACTGGAGAAAATACGGATTGAAACATCACATCATGAAAACTCAGAAAAAAGGAGAAATGAATCCAAACTTGACCGAGGATACCGGAACCATAAACCCAATACGGCGAAAACAACCCGAGTAGACCTTCCCGAGGGGAACAAAAACTTCTCAAAGCAACTAGAGTTTGTCCATTCTTGGGATCACCATTTTTGTTTTCATTGTTTCATCACAAATCTCAAAGTAAAAACAGATTGTAAAATCTCTTTTTTTTAAAAGTAAATTTTGTTATTTAATCTTTTTTTTGCTTTGAAAGTTATTATCAATAATAAACGGAGTCTTTGAAAACTAAATAAAATAAGAAGTACAAAGAATTGGGTAAAAGCTCAAATTTCATTGATAGAATGGTAGTCTGTGAATGGCGAGACTCCATAGATGATTACAAAGTTCGGAAAATGGTAATATATACTGGAAAAGATACATTGAGATACAATGACCACTATCCCCTCTAACAACTTTTGAAATCCTGAGCAGCGGCTTCTGTTGAAGTATGGTGAGGATCCGAGAAGAGTGCTGTTTCAATGATCAAATCTTGTCTGACTTAGTTACTTGCTAAGAAAGTCTCTAACTTTTGCCTAAGCTGCCCTTGCGGGTTTTCAACTTAGCGGGAATTTTATTTTGTTTATGTCTCTAATTTTTGCCTAGACTGCCCTTTCGGGTTTTCGGCCTACCGAGACGCTCCTTTTTGCCTAAGCCGCCCTTTCGGGTTTTCAACTTAGCGAGTTGTTCTTTTATTTCTTTAGGCGAAGTATTTCTTGACTGCGTCAGCATTCATGGGACGTGGGAACTCCTCGCCATCCATAGTTTCAAGAATTAATGCACCACCAGAGAAGGCTTTCTTGACAACGTATGGGCCTTCAAAATTGGGAGTCTACTTGCCCCTAGAATCAGTGTTGAAAGACATAATCTTTCTGAGCATGAGGTCGCCTTCTCTGAATTCATGAGGTTTGAACTTTTTATTAAAAGCTTTCTTAATTCTTCTCTGATATAACTGGCCATGAAACAAAGCTGCCATTCTCTTCTCCTCAATCAAATTCAATTGGTCAAACCTGTTCTGGACCCATTCAGCCTCTGTCAACTTGTTTTCCATTATCACACGCAGTGATGGAATCTCTACCTCGACAGGGAGTACAACTTCCATTCCATACACCAGGGAGAACGGGGTTGCTCCTGTTGAAGTGCGGACAAATGTTCGATATCCATGTAGAGCAAAAGGAAGCATTGCATGCCAATCCTTATAAGTAACAACCACTTTCTGGATAATTCTCTTGATATTCTTATTAGCAGCTTCAACAACCCCATTCATCTTAGGCATGTATGGAGATGAATTGTGATGGACAATCTTGAATTCTTCGCATAGTTCTTTCATCATCTTGTTGTTTAAATTCGAGCCATTGTCAGTGATAATCCTGCTTGGCACACCATACCGACATATAAGGTTATTCTTAATGAAGCGCACAACCACCTGCTTAGTAACATTGGCATATGAAGCAACCTCCACCCACTTGGTGAAGTAATCAATTGCTACTAAGATAAAACAGTGTCCATTCAAAGCTTTGGGTTCTATCATCCCAATCATGTCAATACCCCACATAGAGAAAGGCCACGGGGAAGAAATCACATTGAGAAGTGTCAGAGGCACATGGACCTTGTCTGCATAAATCTGACATTTATGACACTTCTTTGCAAACTTATAACAATCAGATTCCATTGTCAACCAATAGTAACCTGCCCTTAGCATCTTTTTAGCCATTGAATGTCCATTGGCATGAGTGCCAAATGAACCTTCATGAATCTCATGCATCAACATGTCTGCTTCGTGTCTATCCACGCATCTGAGCAAGACCATGTCATAATTTTTCTTGTATAACATCTTTTCATTGAGGAAGAAATTTCCAGCCAATCTTCTCAGTGTCTTTCTATCTTTCTTTGATGCACCAATTGGGTATTCTCGAGTCTGAAGAAAATGCTTGATATCATGATACCAAGGTTTTTCATCTGCTACCTCCTTTGTTGTAAACACATGAGCGGGCCTATCCAGCCTTCGAACCATAATTCAGGGTATATCATTCCAAGTATTCACTTAGTACATAGAAGCTAGGGTTGCCAGAGCATCCGCCATTTGATTTTCGTCTCTAGGGATGTGATGGAATTCAACTTTATTGAAGAATGATAATAATCTTCTAGCATAATCTTTGTAAGGGATCAAGTCGGGGTGACGAGTATCCCATTCTCCTTTAATCTAATTTATTACCAAAGCTGAATCACCATATACATCGAGAATTTTAATTCTGAGATCAATAGCTTCTTCGAGACCCATGATGCAAGCCTCATATTCTGCCATATTATTATTATAATCGAATGTTAACCTTGCAGTAAAAGGAATGTGCGATCCATGAGGAGCGACAATCACAACACCAATTCCTTTACCATAATCATTCACAGCTCCATCAAATATCATACTCCAACGAGATTCAGGGTCAGTGCCTTCCTCAGGCAACGACTCATCACAATCCTTCACTTTCAGGAACATCACATCCTCATCAGGGAATTCATATTCTACAGACTGGTGATCCTCCACTGGTTGGTGAGCAAGATAATCTGCCAACACACTACTTTTAATAGCCTTTTGAGTGCGGTATTCGATATCATATTCAGATAACAACATCTGCCAGCAGGAAATTCTTCCAGTAAGAGCAGGTTTTTCAAAAATGTACTTGATTGGGTCCATTTTGGAGATCAACCAAGTGGCGTGATTCAAGATATACTGCCGCAAATGCTTTGCCGCCCAGGTCAAAGCACAACATGTTTTTTCCAGCATGGAATACCCAACTCCCAATCCGTGAATTTTTTACTGATAATAGATGGCGAACTCCTTCTTCCCTGTTTCATCCTGTTGTCCCAGAATACAACCCATGGATTGATCTAACACTGTCAGATACATAATCAACGGTCTTCCTTCCCGGGAGGGAGCAAGATAGGAGGTTCAAGCAGATATTCCTTAATACTCTCAAATGCCCTTTGGCAGTCATCCGTCCACACACAACCTTGATATTTCTTTAACAACTTAAAGATCGACTCACATGTTGCAGTCATGTGGGAAATGAATCTGGATATATAATTCAAACGCCTGAGGAAGCCTTTGACTTGCTTTTCAGTTCTCGGTGCTGGCATTTCTTGAATTGCCTTGACTTTGTCAGGGTCAACTTTAATTCCTTTCTGGCTAACAATGAAACCCAAAAATTTCCATGATTGAACATCGAAGGTGAATTTATTTGGATTCAAGCAGAGACGACACTTCCTCAAACGCTGAAACAGCTTCAACAAATCTTCTATATGCCCTTCTGCAGTCTGGGATTTGGCAATCATATCATCAACATATACTTCAATTTCCTTGTGCATCAGATCATGGAATAGGGTTGTCATAACCCTCTGGTACGTCGCACCAGCGTTCTTGAACCCGAAAGGCATCACTCTGTAACAGAATGTTCCCCATGGTGTGATAAACGTTGTTTTTTCTATGTCCTCTAGAGCCATTCTTATTTGATTATACCCGAAAAATCCGTCCATGAACGAGAATACTTTGAATTTTGCTGTGCTATCCACTAACATGTCGATGTGAGGCAACGGAAAATCATCTTTTGGACTAGCTTTATTTAGATCTCTGTAATCTACGCACATGCGGACTTTTCCTTCTTTTTTCGTTACTGGGACAATATTGGCAATCCTTTGAGGATATACTGACGTCATAAGAAAACCAACATTAATCTGCTTTAGAACCTCCTCTTTGATCTTTACTGCCATATTTGGGTGAGTTCTTCTCAACTTTTGTTTAATTGGTGGACACTCTGGCTTCAACGGTAAACGATGCTCGACAATATATGTATCTAAACCGGGCATATCTTGGTAAGACCAAGCAAAAATATCCACATACTATTTCAACAACTCAATCAACCTGCTCTTCACATCAAGATGAAGTGATGCTCCAATCTTGACTTCCTTTGGATCTTCTTCTGAATCCAAATTGATTACTTCCAAAGGCTCTTTATATGGTTGAAAGGTATTTTCCTCATGCTCAAGCAACCGTGAGACCTCTTCTGGAATCTCATCATAATCTTCTTCTTCATCCCCATACACAGGACATTCAAAGTTGGGAGAGGGTGCAGGGTCATTGTATTCAACGAGTTTTTTAATTAATCTTCACATATGATTTGTGATTGCATTTAGAAACTGACACATATAACAAGTGATCATGCAGATTAAATTTCAGTTATTATTTATTTTGAAAGGTTTTTTTTATTACCATTTTCCGAGAAAAAGCAGAAAAATAAAGACATAATTTGGGAAACAAAGACAACTTTTATTATTGATCTTAACAGTCACAACAAACAAATAAGCCCAACAACATTAATACTTCCACCTTGGGCAGAGTGAAAGCTTTTCAAAAGAAAGATTAACAAATTAAATTACTTTGAAACATGTATGCAAGAGGGAACATCAATGGTGATCCAGTTCTGAACCCTGACTCCGTGCATCACATATTTCGGCATTTCCTGCTCTACTTCATCCTCCACAATGGCGTTAATCCTAGAAACAGTCGGATGAAGATAGCCTCCGCTACGGAAAATGTCTTGATACCTGCCTGCAGCAGACTTCGTCTTCATGCCCTTACCTTTGTCATTCTTCGAAGAGAACCCTAAGCCACTTTTGTTCTTGTTTACAGGTGGATCCACAATTCATCCCCAAACATCACTATGACCATTACGCACAACCTGCTGCGTATCCTTCATCGAAACCATGGAATTCTCATTTCCTCTTATGTTATCAATGGATAAGGCTTGGAACTGGGTTCCAACAGCAGCTTCATCCGCTTCTACAATACTGAAAGAGGACAAATGAGATATTAACAATGCCTGCTCCCCATTTATGATCACCACCTTCCCTTCACGCACGAACTTTAGCTTTTGGTGTAAAGTTGAAGTGACAACCCCTGCTTCATGTATCCACGGTCGTCCTAGCAAACAGATGTAAGCGGGAACAATGTCCATGACCTGGAAGGTTATCTGAAACAAATGTGATCCTATATGGATAGGTAAGTCCACTTCACCGATGACAGATTTCCTTGACCCATCAAACGCTTTCACAATGATACCACTAGGGTGCATAGGCGTTCCTTGATATTTCAACTTCAAAAGGGTACTTCTTGGTATAACATTCAACACGGATCCATTATCAATCAGCACATTGGATAGCGAATCATTCTTGCAGTTCATAGAGATGTGGAGGGCCAAGTTGTGATTCCTCCCTTCATCTGGTAATTCATCATCGCAGAAACTCAAGTTATTACACGATGTAATGTTTCCTATTACGCTGTTGAATTGATCTATTGGCATATCACTCCTCACAAAAGCTTGGTCTAGTACCCTCATCAAGGATTATCTATGAGCAGAGGAGTTCATCAATAAAGCCAAGATGGATATTTTTGAAGGAGTCTACAGTAGCTAATCTACAACTCTATAGTCGCTCATCTTAATTATCTTTAAAATATCATCTACTTCTTTCTCTAACATAGCTCCGCTAGTCTCTCCCGTAGCCTTCTTAGGTTCATCATTCTCAGCAACTTTCTTTCCAGCATCAACATCTCTCCGAACAATCGGTGCAAACACATGACCGCTACGGGTCACCCTGTTATTTTTAGTTATATTTCCAACATCAGGCATTGGCTGGATGGGAACCTCCACACCGTCCTCCAAGATTATAGCGTTGTATTTGTAAGGCACAGCCTTATCTGATTTGTAGGGGATAGGACCTGGCAAACTAATTACCAATGGGGTAACAGCTGGCTTGCTATGATACTCCACTTCAAAATGGACGGGTGCACTAAAACAAGGCACAATGACGTTTACCCCTTCTTCAATGCAATCGGTCATTAATGAGTCATTTCCGGAAAACAAATCTTCGTCTGAAGAGAAATACTCATCTACAGAGGCATACTCCTCCTCTAACTCTTCTTCCGTTAAACAAACCTCAATCATATCAACTTCATGGTAATCATCCCTCTGACATGTGATCTTGATAGTTCCATTATCTAACAACAACTTAACACCCTTCTTCGCGATTGAACATCCTCGGGGGTCTCGACAACAAACTATGCAAGATCCATATTGGTGTTCCACCTGACCAGCCGTATGGCAGAAGGTAGCATGCAACTGCACGAGGTCCTCATTCATATACTCCACATCAAAAATTATGAACTCACCAGGACATCCAGAAACCATGTTCACTTCCTCTTCATACTCTTCCCTAGGCCTGATTATGTTGATGAGGCCCTCATCCATCATCTCCTGTAAATCATCCTTTATCTTCTTGCAACCCTGTATGTTTGTACTGCAAATAGCACAATTGGCATGGTCATGCGTGTAGTAGCTAAATTCATAGAGGTCTGCATGCATTTTCACCAAATCTCCTCGAACAAGATTAATATCAAAAATCCCGAAGTCGCCTGGACACTCGGCCACCATATTCACAGCGTTTACTCCCCTATGATTGGGTAGAGGATTATCTTTCACATTAGGTCCCACGTGTTTGAAAGATAGAACACCAGACTTCACCAATGTCTGTACCTCAATCTTCAAAGGATAAAAATTCTTGACATTATGCCCTGGTGTTCCCTGATGAAAAGCACATGTTTGGTCTGCCTTGTAATACTAAGGCAATGGTGACGGTATGGCGGGAGGTGGTCGTGTCTGGACCAACTTTTTCTGAATCAATGTCGGTATTAACTCTGTATAGCTCATGGGAATAGGGTTATAACTCTCCCTTCTCTGATTATACCCTTAATTCCCCTGTTGGGACGGTCTATGATAAGCAACAGTAGTCGGAGCGGCATTTATAACAAGAGTAACTGAGGCAACTTGCTGATGACGCTGATAATTCCTTCTAGGAGCGTTTACCCTCCTCTCTTGTATAACAGCATTTGCATCCCCTTCTTTCTTCTTGTTAAACCCATAAGATGGCCTCTTCGCACCTCCAGATCCTTCACTCTTCGTCAAACGGCCTTCTCTTACAGCTTCTTCTAAGCGGATACCCATTCCTACCATCTCAGTAAAGTCACTTGGTGCGCTTGCTACCATCCTTTCATAGTAGAAAGCATCCAACGTCTTCAAGAAAATCTTAGTCATCTCCTTATCTTCCATGGGAGGAATCACTTGGGCGGATACCTCACGCCATCTCTGTGCATACTCTTTGAATGATTCCCTGTCTTTCTGAACCATGGCCCTAAGTTGATCACGGTCAGGCGCCATGTCCACGTTGTACTTGTATTGTTTGATGAATGCTTCTCCCAAATCATTAAAAGTATGGATATTGGCGCTATCCAAACTCATATACCACTTCAATGCAACACCTGTCAAACTATCCTGAAAAAAGTGAATCAGCAGACATTGATCATCAGTATGGGTAGACATTCTCCTCACGTACATCACCAAATGAGCAAGAGGGAAAGTGATGCCCTTATACTTCTCAAACTCTGGGACCTTAAACTTAGCAGGTATCTTAACATTTGGGACCAAGCATAGCTCATTCACATTCTGCCCAAATAGCTCTTTCCCTCTGAGGGCCTTCATCTCTCTCTGCATCTTGTCAAACTGCTCTTGAAAATCATCCATTCTGTCATAAATACCCAAGTCTTCACTTGGTGGAGGGAAAGGACGACACACATCATCATTAACAAACGCAACCATATTCACCGCAGGAGGCGCAACAGGAATATCATGCACCACAGGAGGTGCTAGAGTAACAATAGTCTGAACCACTAGAGTATCTTGAGGCCCAAGATTGAAACTTTCAGGTGCAAAATTCTTTGGCATTCCCCATGGATAACCTTGGGGCATACAATTTTGAACAATAGCCAAAGTAGCAGATACGGGAACAGTCAGAGCTTCAGTATTTGCCCTTGTTAGTTGGGGTTGAACACTCGGTGGCTGATTCTGAGCAGCCACCAGAGCTTCCATCAGAGTAGTCAGATTGGCCATGCCGGCCTTCAAAGCAGAAAATTCCTCGCGCAACTCGCGTTTCTCTTGTTCTAAGTTGTCCATCTTCTTTTTGAAATTATCCCGAGTGTTGTAGTGATGAGTCAGCTTGCTGAACGAAGTAAAGAAGCTTGGTAAGACACCTGGATATGCATAACAAATGCAAGAAATATGTGCAATATGATGCATGATATGCAATGCATGTGATTATTTTTACTTTGTTATTTAATATTTCAAGGGATTTAAAGTTTATAGACATATTGCAATCATCAAAGTAATAGCGCTTTTGAAATACTGAAAAAAATTTATTATAATAACTCCAAAATGGATTACAAGTTACAATGATCCCAAGTACAAGATGAAAATAAAATCTAAAATCCTGAGAAAAAGAACTAATGAAGATCAATTTGTACGTTGGCGCTTCCCTGTGAGCCTGGAAATCTGAGCCTTCAACCTCTGGTTTTCCTTCGTATATCTGATGGCAATCTCCTTCCAATCATCTGAATCAAGAAGTGAGTGATCAACACCTGTTTGAGGCCCAGGAGAAAATAAATCCCCTTGCCTCTCCATAGACTCTACCGCTCGACTCTCAAGGATCTAAATCAAGTCGTCTTTCTCCTTCAAGTCTGCTCTGTAGGAACTCACTAAAGTTTGGAACTTGTTCTTCCAAACATCCCTTTCCTATTTCATCCTAACCAAAGTAAGTTGCAGCTCTTCCAGATCATCTATAAGGGAGGAGTGGTCTTCACAAATAGATCAGGCATGGGTGTCTTCCAGGTATACGGTATCTTTAACTTAATGGATCTCGATCGGATCCATTGAAGATATGGTTCAAAGAAACAACACCCCTAGGTCCCAAATCCTTCCTACTTTTCTTATGAATGTGATGCCAGGCCTTCGCAATCTTCTCCCTAGCTTCCCTATGGTCTTCTCTTTCCTTCAGAAAGAAACTACTCAAATGAATATTGTTTGGTTTATCCCTCATCGGATAACCAAGTTGTCACCGTGCAAGAACAGGGTTATAGTTAATTCCTCCCTTTGTACCAAGAAGATGTACATTGGGGAAACTACCACAACTGTCAATAATCTCTATATCCTGGTAAACTCGATGATAACAATCAATATCCGAGTGAGTAAGTGCCATGATCTTAGGAGCCCAACGAGGTTCCTTCTTGACATCCCAAAAAGCATCAGAGTGAGGCATATGAGAGATAAACCACCGGTACAACAGAGGCGTGCAATAGATAATCATCCCCCCATGATAAGAATTCTAAAGATGGATAGAGTAATAAGTATCATCCAATGGTGTAGGAACTGGGTTTCCAATCATGAAGATCCTGATAGCGTTAATGTCAACAAACCTATCCACATTAGGAAATAAGAATAACCCGTAAGCAAGTAGAGCAAAAATGGCCTCAAAAGCAACTGTACTCTTCATTCTGGCAAAGTAACGAGCTTTCTCCAATAAGAACTGAGCTGGTAATCCTCTAATCCCCCCTTTAGTTGTCATATGGGCTTCCACCTCATACTCCCCTAGGTGAATCAAGGCAGCAATCTCATGTGGTTTTGGCTCACCCTCCAAACTAGTAAAAGGAACACGATCGGTAACAGGTAAATCCAACAGATAAGAATACTCCTCCAGTGTAGGCATCAACTGATAGTCAGGAAAAGTAAATCAATGATACACCGAATGATAGAACTGGACCACAGTCGAGAGATACCCTCCTTCATCTTCAGCTTCATGAGAGGAATAATGGACCCATACTTCTTCCGAAAGTCTGCAGAACACTCGATCTCGTGGATTAGACTGATCAACTCATCTATCTTGGGATCCTTGAAACTGTATTTCCCGGTCTTTCTCTTTCCAGAATCCATGGTTAAAAGTACCTGAGATATTCACAAATAATCAACCTTTAAAATCCCTTGAAATAAGATTTCTCCAAAAGATGCTTATGAGTGCATGGATGCATGATGCAGCAATCATACACAAGATCACACATATAGGGTTCATAGGTTCAACGTCACGAGCATGAGGTCGAAGGTACTACCCATAATGTATTGGTCTAAAAGTTATCACCTACCGAACAAGGTTCTAGAGGTTCCCAAAGTCTACATCCTTTCTTCGGATATTACCAACTTCCCAATTAACTCGGTAATTAGTAATATTCTCAAGAAAGACTCTTCCTAGCGTAGTATCACGTAACAACCATTTCCGGATTACTCCGTCATAGCTTCCGCACTACACCTAAAAGGCCAAGATGGGTTTGGTATTCTACGGTCCTCAGTTTCAGCAGGCTCCCGGGTCGAAAGCAGTACGTCTTCTCGATTACTCGTTAAACGACACTACAATCAAAGGGGCCTCCAATGAGTGGGGGATCTCATGCCTCCTTTTTGGTATTACTCCCTCAAAGTTAACATGACTATACCGCTCGTCCTATCTTAAAGTTTGCCCAAGTCTGGGTATAGGACTTATGAGTAATCACCAAGCACCCTGAAAACCAAGAAAATCCAGACAAAACATATATACAACATATAAAACAAAAATAGTAATAACACATATATAGTTATAAACAAAGATAGGCTTAACCCACTTAGGGATGGACCATCAAGAGGTCAATCTTTCCCCAGTAAAGTCGTCATTTTTCTGTAGCGGTAAAAATGTTTAAGACTAAGCCATTGGATTGACTAGACTTTATACAAATCAAAATAAAAATCGCCACCGCGCTTTATTGTTTCCAAAGGAATGGGAAAAGAGCGAATAACCCAAAAAGAGGGGGAAATATTCAAGGTAAGGGGGTTGGTTATGCAAAGGGAAGGTATTAGCACCCTAAACATCTATGGTACTCCACAGGAGCCTCTTTGTAAAATCTGTATATTTTGGCTATAAAAATTGTTGTATATGAAAAATGGATGGTGGAGGTGATGAGAGAAGCGTATTTATTTTATAATTTTTTGCACCCCCCGCGGTTGCGAACCTTTAGTGCCTACGTACCACCTTTCATGCAATAGGAGATCAGAGTACACGTAGTTCCTCTTTTAAAAATTTGAAACACAAATGCGTTGGTTAATTTTATGAGATAAAACATCATAGTCATTGTCCGTGTTGAAAACATAACTACTACCCACAACCATGGGAAAGGAGAATTTGCATCATCTCAAAGTGGAGGATATGGCTTGGATTTTAAAATCAACAATGTCTCACTCAACACCCAAGTGGAAAATATCTCTCTTCACTACATACTGTAGAAGTATAGTTGTTTGTATTACTACAAGGATTGACAAGAGTCTAATCTTTTAAGAAAATTTTAAAGATAAAAAGCCAAAATGGCAAGATGGTTTGAAATGAGATTGATTGACTTTTAGTCTTCTCACAAAAAATGTCAAGGTATCATTAAGTTGATTGGGGTTTATTTATGAAAATGTTTTGAAAATACATGGACATAAGTCCAAGTTTATTATAAAAGTGGTTCAGGTTCAAAAACAAGAAGAGTTTTTTTTCAAAAAAAGGGAGGAAGAAGATTTTTGAAATTGAAGAAGATGGGAGGAGAAGAAGGGACTATCCTAAAGCATAAAATAAAAGCTAGGGATAAGAACCATCTAACCAACAAGAAGCCAATATTTGACATTATGAGCCAAGATAGAATTCCCATTCCTTGGATTGAAACCAAGCAAGCAAAAATATTAGACCTCTTGAGAGAACCAAACTTCAAGTGTATTAAGTCTTCACAAAATTGGGCAGAATAACGGCTGTATACGGGTGAATTCCAGATTACAAACAGAGGGTATAATCACAAAAACCTGCACACAAAAACAAACAAGCAACCCAATGTCTTGAGGTGAACCTCAAGAACTCTAGACAAAATAATCAGATAAGGTCACAAAGTCTCCAAGATAGGCCAAGGTTTCTAATTCCAAGTCCAAGAAAAGTCCCATGCTCCATAATGCCAAGGATAGTAACCAAATAGTCCAAGCACCATTAAATCTTTTTTAGGGTTTACGTAGATTATTAAGTATCTTAAGAAAGGAAAAGAAAAGCTCAAGTGAGCAAAGTAAAAATGGCAAGAAAGTAAATGCTCAAATGAGAAAAGATGAAAATGGCATTAAATGTAAATGCTAAAAGTAAATGGTACATAACGCGTAAAAAAGAATGAAAGCATAAGGTAAAACAAGTCAATAATTAGTGGTTAGTTGGATGACCATCTTGAAGCTTGCATTTGGAGCTCATTAGAGGATTCGTAGAACCAAAGCCTCCACACAATAAGTTGCATTTGCTTTTTGTCAAGTATATCATCCATTTTGAATTCTCATAAGTACCATTTAATGATCAACGATGTTTATGTGATCTGCGTTGACCAAAGGTGTTGTAGATCCATTAGAGGATTGGTAGAACCAAATCCTCCACACAATGAATCTCAAGGTTATTGGATCAAAGAGATCAAATTAACATACTTGGGCTTGCAATCATAAGTTTGGGCCACGAATGATCATTTATTTGAATCGGGACAAAATTTAGCGCTATGTTAAGCAATCGTAAGTGGACTTATATAGAAGTCGCACCTATTTTGAGGCCGGTCAATAGCAATCTATGCACCATTTGTTTTGAGACATGATATAGAGATCATGCTCCAACAACATCTAGTGCAATAAGAAGGGGATGAGATGAAGAGGGATGGGGAAAAATATACAAACCTTGAATTAAATTTTAATTAAACTATTATTAAAATCATTCATCCATTTTTGTGGAGTTAAACACAACACCATGGATCCAATGATGTTAATAAAGTTCATGATCCAAAATCTAACCAAAGATCAGTCAGAAAATAGTCACAAAATAATATCACATTTTAATATACAAAAAAGGGTATAAAAATAATGTTTAAAAATAGAAAATAAAGAGAAAAATATCAACTATGTTCATATTAATCAAGAAATAAAAAGTAAGACCATAGAAAAATCAGAAAAAGGCTCAAATAATTTTACAAACTTTTTGGTAATTTTTTAAAGTCAGAAACTATTTTTAAAGTTAAAATAAATGGGTAAAATAAAAAAAAAATGGGAATTTTTTTTACAATAACCAGGTATTAAAATAAAATTTCGCAAATAACCGCGTTTCGGAAAAAATTACGCAAATAACGATGTTTCAGATGACTCCCCAAAGGAGGAGCCATCTCACTTGGCGCCTCCACCTCTAGTTTTGCCCTAGGCGCCATCTCACTTGGCGCCTCCTCTCATCACCTCCAATAGTGTTACATGCATTCAGGCATGGCATCCCAAAGGCTGTCACGTAGCCTGTGCCTACTCTGCAACCAATGACACCTCTTATTCGCCAATGGGGATGGCGACACCTTTCATTTTTGTACTCTTTCTCCAAGTCCAATGGCGCCTCCCTTAATGTCCAATCGTGTTACATGCATGCAGATATGTAACCCTCTAGGCTGCCACCCAGACTGCACCTACTCTGCACCTACACTGTAACTTGTAAGTCTCCTCTCATCACCTCCAATAGTGTTACATGCATTCAGGCATGGCATCCCAAAGGCTGTCACGTAACCTGTGCCTACTCTGCAACCAATGACACCTCTTATTCGCCAATGGAGATGGCGACGCCTTTCATTTTTGTACTCTTTCACCAAGTCCAATGGCGCCTCCCTTAATGTCCAAAAGTGTTACATGCATGCAGATATGTAACCCCCTAGGCTGCCACCCAGCCTGCGCCTACTCTGCACCTACACTGTAACTTATAAGTCTCCTCCCATCACCTCCAATAGTGTTACATGCATTCAGGCATGGCATCCCAAAGGCTGTCACGTAGCCTGTGCCTACTCTGCAACCAATGACACCTCTTATTCGCCAATGGGGATGGTGACACCTTTCATTTTTGTACTCTTTCGCCAAGTCCAATGGCGCCTCCCTTAATGTCCAGTCGTGTTACATGCATGCAGATATGTAACCCCTAGGCTGCCACCCAGCCTGCGCCTACTCTGCACCTACACTGTAACTTGTAAGTCTCCTCCCATCACCTCCAATAGTGTTACATGCATTCAGGCATGGCATCCCAAAGGCTGTCACGTAGCCTGTGCCTACTCTGCAACCAATGACACCTCTTATTCGCCAATTGGGATGGCGACACCTTTCATTTTTGTACTCTTTCTCCAAGTCCAATGGCGCCTCCCTTAATGTCCAATTGTGTTACATGCATGCAGATATGTTACCCCTTAGGCTGCCACCTAGCCTGCGCCTACTCTACAAGAGGGACACTTCTCATGCATACATGCACCAGCTACCACCTCACTTACTCTATGAAATTTTTTTGCCTATAAATACAGACCATATCATACTTCTCTCACACCCACACTCGTCTCACTCTCTGTTATGAAGTCTTTCATAATCTCTTACACTTTCTAAGTCTTTCATAATCTCAGGCATTTTCAACAATGGATCTTCTAACAATGGGCGATTCTCACAGAGGCACAAGGGACGATATTTCCGCATTTGTAAGTTTCTATTTTGGTTATACATTTTTTATACTTCAGGTAATGCTTTGTTCATCTTATTTAATCTTACACCTTTTACATTATTAACTCAGGATACCAAAAGATTCAGAATCCGGTCTCATAACTACCTGGCTCCCGACCCATTTAATCGTACCATATCTGGAATACGCAGGTTTCATACATGTTATAAAGATCTCTAACTGCACAATTGATTCGAAGTTCATTCTTGCAATGTTGGAAAGGTGGAGACCAGAGACCCATACATTTCACCTACCAATAGGTGAATGTACCGTCACGCTAGAGGATTTGTATATGTTACTGGGTCTCCCTGTCGATGGTAAGGCCGTGAACAGGTCGGTTCTACAACCCAATTCTCAGTGTGAAGAATTGTTGGGCAGGGATATGGTTGAAGGTGGTGGTGTGAGAGGTCAGGGAATACTACTCACTGAGCTTAAAAATCATTATGCAAGTTTGGAATTAAACGAAAATTCCTCCGAGCAAGACAGGGTAGTAAAAGCCAAAACTTATCTAATGATACTATTTGGTACATTTTTATTTCCCGAAAGTACGGGAAATAGTGTAAATTTTATGTATTTACATTTACTTAGAGATTTTGTAAAAACAAGAAAGTATAGTTGGGGTTCTGCAGTTTTAGCCCACCTATACAGTTCCTTGTGCAAAAATGCAGTCAAGGAAAAATGTACATTTTATGGTTGCGCTTTTTTACTACAAGCCTGGGGTTGGTGGAGGATGGAGTCCTTAAACCCCGTCAACAACAACACTTTCGTTTTCCCGTACGCAACAAAGTAAGTCGTCAAGTTATATCATTTATTACTATTCATCTCTTCACCAAATATATGCTAAAAATAAAATATTTTTCATTTCCTTTAGGTATTGCGTGAGGGGTATGGATTACGCAAGAATTGAAGATTCAATGTCGCACTATACCGCAATCTGTTGGATCACCTAGGCCCGGATGATGTACGTCGTACCTTTAAACTTTTCTTAATTTAAATTATTTATATATTACGTTTTCATTAACCTGATTTAATTTTTTTCGCAGTTTATCTGGAGACTATATTTGGGTTTGGGCCATGAACCAAACCCCGAGGATGCAGCAATTTGGAGCGCCAAGACTGCAATCATACGATTCAATGTTGTGGAGATGCACCACAACGACCGTGTGAAGATGCAGTTTGGAATGCATCAAGAGATACCAAGTGATCCGACTTGTTTGTCCCCGTGGCATCTCAAAAGGGTCGACGCCCAGTGGGGTCTTACCAACTGGAAAGAATTTTCTCCGGAATGGTGTAAGATGTGGCAGAGGCATCACCGATATGTCTTGCAATTCCCGGTTTTCCTAAATCATGGTAATATGCGACACACAAATCAATATTTATCTTGGTACAGGTCGGTTAGTAACCCTGAAATGCACGTGTCTCATCCAAGGTATTTGGTTAACCCACGAACACAATGGGCACAACCCTCGTTTCCCCAACAACAAACCCAACACACATCAACCTACCACCAACCCCCCAGACAAAACAGAACCACAAACACCCAACCACAGTCCCCACCACAACAAAATTACACTCAAATGCCCCACAACCAACCATAATCATCACCTCAGTACCAATACCCCCATATGCCTCACACCCAACCGCAATACCAATCATAATACCAACACACCCGCATACCCCACACATAATTTCAGTCTTCCGTATATCCCAATATGGGCCCCTCAACATCCAGCCTTAGCCCTGATCTGGGAATGTCGAAAGATTACGAACCAACCGACCCAGTTTACCATCAACCACAGTATCACCAAACCATCCAACATCCTCAATACCAAACACCCCAAGATCCATTTCCTTTCTACCCCCCGTACTCAGACGATCAATGCTACAGACCCACCATGGAACCCCACCCACCGCCAACACGACCAAACTTTGAGGGTATGGGTAACCGACTGTACCAAAGCGGATCTTCTAGATATGGAGATCTGACTGATTTTATGGATCTGGAACGCATTTAATTCGCTGGGCCATCGACCCTGCCACAGCAAGAAACGCGACGACACCCAGCACGGGAAAGGCGAGGACGGGGATGCGGAATCGGGGGTCATTACCGGGTTTCGGGGGATCACTGATTTATTTGTTTTTTTTATCTGTTTTTTTAATGTAATACATTTGGATGTAATTATTTTTTTTTAATAAAAAGTCAATTTTGTTGATCCTGTATACAATACGCAACGCACCGGACCGGAAAAAAAAACGAAATTTTCCCTAGAATTGCACTTAGGCGCCATCTCACTTGGCTTAGGGCATGCCCTAAGCACCTAGGCGCCAAGTGAGATGGCGCCTCCCCTTAAATAATGGGTGTAGGCGCCAAGTGAGATGGCTCCTCCTTTGGGGAGTCATCTGAAACATAGTTATTTGCGTAATTTTTTCTGAAATGCAGTTATTTGCGATTTTTTTTTAATACTTGGTTATTCAAAAAAAATCCAAAAAATAGTAAAGTCAGTAACAAAAATAAAATAAGGTCACCGATATTTGTCACAATATCATTGGATCATTCCATAATTTTTTCAGAATTTTAAAATGTATAAAAGTATTTTTAAACATTTAAAATAAGTCAAATAAGTGTAAAATTTATAAAAAATACCAAAACACAAAATTAAATTGTGAAAAAATAAAAATCAGAAAGAGAATAATCCAAAATATTTTTCATAATTTTTTCAGATTTTTGGACTAAAAACAAATTTTCTATGATTTTTTGAAATTTAAAACAATTAAAATATAAAAATCAGAAAAAGAAAATAAAAGTAAAATATGTGGACCATTGGATGAGAGTCAAAACGTGTTAGTAATCAAATCCAAGGGATCTGGGGCGCTGTGCATATCATGGTCATTAGTGAATATTATATAGAATCATTAATCAAATCAGAATTTGAAAAATACAGATGGCGCGCCTTCATTGGTTGGAAGATGACACATTGGTCATCTTCAACCTCCAGCCATCATGAATTGCAGGTCTCTCAAACTGTAAAATCAGAAGCTCAGACCTATGTCATTCGCTTCGTCTCTTCATGACGAAGACAACCACACCCTCGCGCAAAATTTATATAAACTGTAGCTCAAGCAATTTGGAAGGAAAGTTTTGAAAAGGGATTTGAAATTTCATGGTCAAAACGTGTTTCCAGTAAAAGGTAAGTGTTACTACTAGAACCAAGGCAATGAGAGTAACACAATGATATCAGAGTTTTGAAGAATTGATGAAGGAATCTACCTATTGAAGTTGAGTTGCAGAGCTCTGAAACTGGACTTCTATGGAGCAGTATAGGGCACGATTCTTGAATGTAATTATGTGGTTAGCTTCAGGGAATATCAAGGAAGGTGAATTGATGGAAAAATTGGATTGAAAAAGGCTCGAGAATGGATTTTGAAGTTACATAAAATTGAGTTATGGAGCAAGTTTGGCAGGGTGATTCTGGCTATCCAAGCTTGGGAAAATGAATGGGATAGTTCATGTATTTATAGGAGAAGCGAATGGGATCAAAAGGAAGAGTGAATGATGCGTTTTGGAGGGAATTCGTGCAAACCTAATGCACGAGTGAAGTGTGATCCAAACTTCACCAAAACTCATCCAATTCTTGCGTTTTGATGCACTAATCCACTTGAGAAAGTTGGCTAATCATTTTTAGACCCAAAACGCGTGTTAATTTGAGGTTTAGAGGTTGTAACATGAAATTCAAATTCTGACTTGCAAGGAAACTTCAATTCCAAGTTACCAATTTTGAAACTATGGCATTCTCAGATCAAGGGGTCTTAAGGCATGATTCTTGATGCTTTAGAAAGATGAGGTTACAAGCTTTGCAATGGAAAAAGAATTGAGTTTAATGGATGCTTCAGCTGAAAGTTATATTGAGTCAAAGTTTAAGAAAAAGGGTTAACTTTCCGTACTTAGAAATATTTCAAATTCTTTATCAAAAATGTCCTATAATGTCTTGCATCTAAACATGGCCTTCCACTTGAAATTTGCTCTTGATCAAAAAAGATGGCATGAAGTAGATCTCTTGAATGACATTTTGAAACTTTAATCATTCAAAATCTCCAAAATTTGAGCAAGTTATAACTTGTTGAAGTTGGCAAAATTCCATGAAATGACCTATAATCTTTTGTATCTTTAAGGCAACTTCCATTCATTTTCCCACTTTACACATAAAAGAAGGCATAAAGTTCACATCTCCAAGATAAGTTTATAAAAATAATGGGCTCAAGGTGATAAAAATTGACCAAGTTATGATCATTTGAAGTCACACATGGAAAATTGGGGATTCATCTGGATGACTTGTAATCTTTCTTCTTCACCAAGTTACTTCCACATGAAAACTCCTTGGAACTTTTGAAGTGATTTGTTGATAACCCTTTGAAGAGAAGGATGTCTTTGGAATCATTCAAAAATACCAAAATGTGAACAAGATATGCTCCTTTGAAGTTCAAAACCCTATATCCTAGATCAAGAATATGCTTTGAAGAACTTTGACAAGCTTGAACAAACTTCTTGTACCAATATTCTTGCTTTGTGAATAGAAGTTATTGAGGATGATAATGAGGATTCATATATACCAAAACCACTTCCATATCTTGAAATTTGATATAAATATGCTCTTGTGACCAATGGGAACAAAACCTTGTCTAAACATGACAACTTCTCCAATCAAAACCCCTTGTACCTCTGAGTCAAATCTAATAACCTTGAAATGTGATGAACCAAAGCAACCTTGCCAACATTGCATTTTATTAGTTAAATGAAGAAATCATAACAATATTCATGATCATAAAAGGAACATAAGTCAAGGTGCTTGGTAATCCCTCAAAAGGAGCAAAACTCAAAGTAGGGAGGGGAACCAAGAATCCTAGTGTAATCTTGTTGTGAATAAACCAACATGGTATGATGAAGGGATCTTAGGGGAAAAAATTGGGGTACAACAGGTCCCATCAAGTCCATGTGAAGAAGTTCCAAGACTTTTGATGTAGTAAGATGTTGGATCTTCTAATGTGACATCTTAGTTTGCTTTCCAATCTGGAAGTCACCTTAAACTCTCCCTTATTCTATTTTGAGCTTAGGAATCCCTCTCACGACTTCAATAGATTAACCATTTTCATTCCTTTCAGATGCAAGTGTCCCAGTTTTTGATGGCGCAATTTAACTTCATTTTCTTTGGCTAAAGCACATGTTGAGGAGAGGCTCAACTCTTGGGGAACCCATAAATAACATTTGTCTTTAGATCTGATTCCTTTCATAATAACTTCATTCTTCTCATTGCAAATGAGACATTCTGCCTTGGTGAAGTTAACCTTGAATCCTTGATCACATAGTTGGCTTATACTTATTAGGTTAGATGTTAACCATTTAACAAGTAACACATTGTCAAGTTTTTGGACTCCTAAACATTCCAGATTTCGAACTCCTTTAATTTCACCTTTGGCTCCATCACCAAAAGTCACATAACGGGTGGAGTGAGATTTGATATCTACCAATAGATTCTTGACACATGTCATGTGTCTAGAACAACCACAATTAAAGTACCAGTCATCTTTGGTTGATACTCTAAGAGAGGTATGAGCTATGGAACTAGAAACATTAGACTTGGGAACCCAATGTTTCTTCTTTTTGCTATTTCGAGAGATCTGATCAGTCTTGGGAAGAGGTGTAGTTTTAGGATACCCATACAACTTGAAAAAGAAAGGTCTTATGTGACCAAACATTCCACAATAATGACATCTCCAGGGTTGTGATTTCTCTCTGGTGTGATTAAATTTTTTCTTTCTATGATGTTGAGACATTTCATTCGACATCTTTGGTTTAGACTTGGCATGGGTGGAATCTGATGAAGATTCTTCTGAAACAGGTTCCTTTTTCTCATTAAGCCCTAGACCACTCCTGTCTCCTGTCACTCTTCCCACTTGAATAATTTCATCTAATGTGTCATACCCATTATTCATCATCTTGAGAGGTTTGACCATTCTATCAAGATTTGAATAAGAGAAGTCACTTCACTTTCCAGATTAGAAATAGTTTTCAGATGCTCTTTCCTTTCTGCCTTTAGCTGGGTTATGAGTGCTTTCTGTTTCTCCTCTTCTAGGAAAACTTCTGCACTTCTGAGACACAGTTCTTTGTATGAGGTAGCTAGCTCATCAAAGGTTAGTTCACCATCACTAGAATCTTCATCAAAAACATATTTTCCTGTAAATTGTTTAACATACTTTGCAGATTCCTCTTCAAGATCACTCTCAGAATCCTCTTCATACCAAGTAACAAATATATTCTTTTTCTGTTTCCTAAGATATGTAGGACATTCAGCTCTAATGTGACCAAATCCTTCACATCCATGACATTGTAATCCCTTCCCTTGAGTGGATTTTTCTTCAGCCCTTTTCCTTCCAAACTCATATAACTTAAGGATGTCAGATAAGATATTCTTGAAATTTGATCTTGGGTTCCTATCCATTACTTTTATCACTTTGTTAAATTGTCTTCCAAGCATAACTAAGGAATTAGATATTCCTTCATTTTTATCCAGATCACAGTCCTCCTCTTCATCTTCAGTATTGGTTACAAAAGCATAGATTTTGTTCTTCTTTTCATATCTTTCATTTATTCTTGTTGTACCCCAAAATTTTCCCTCTCATTTTATCAAGATTCACCCTCACAAGACTCTTTGAACTCCAAACAGGATTAAGGTTTGCTCTGCTCAGGACATCTCCTTGCACTGTTGGCATGAAATTAGGGTTTAAGTTTGCACAGGGATTTTTGGACTTTCAATGCTTAATATGAATTTCATACTTCATGTTGGACCTACAATATTGCCCATACCGAGTTTCAAGCCTTGAATCAAATTTTTGCCCAGTCAATTGGACAGTTGACCTAAAAATCAGTTGTATTGAAAAAAAAGAGTCAACTGTGGCTAATTTATAGTCAAACCTCATAATTGTTTATCCATGTCAACATTATAGACTCATATGAACCATTTGATCAAGTTTGGACCACAACTCCTCAAGAAATTTGATCAGATCATCAAAAGGGAAAAATGGTCATTTTTAGGGTTTTGACTGCAGAAGGGCAATTTCTGATTTTTAACCTAGCCAATGGAAAATTGGGTTCAAACATGGTTTCAAAGACTCAATGGAATCATCTTGACCTAATCACAAGGTTCAAAAGATCTCAAAAGCATTGCATTGACAGATGAATTTTCCAGTCAACTGATCAAAAATCAACTGTACACTGAAAAGTCAAACTTGGACTTTTTGGTCAAAATCAAGTGCCAAGGGTCATTTTTCATCAAGATGTGTCAAAACATGAAACTTTTTCACCAAGAAACCTAATTTTGGAAATTAGGGTTTAAGATTGAAAAATTTCATAACTTAGAAATTTTCTAAGTTATGAAATTTTCTTATTTTTTCCAAACTTTGCCCAACTTTTTCACCATGATGCAATTGGATTCAAAGAAAACTCAAACATGAAAGTTGTAGTTCTCTAAAAAATATACAACTTTTATTCACAAAGTTTTCCCAAAAGATGCTTGGATCTCAAGTTATGATTTTATGAACAAGGGTCCAAAAACTTTCTAACTTAGTGAAATTTTGCCCTAGTTTAGGCAGGATTTTGACCTATCTTCATAGCAATTTTTCACATAGTTCCAATTGGAATCTCAAAATGATTTTCAAAGATGGATTGTAGAACATGTTACAAGCTTTCCAAAATGTCCAAGAAATCTCCAAAATCATTTGTGGTTACGGAGAATCGAAGGTTTGAATTTGGAAAAATGTCACTTAATCCATGGCATTTTTCATGTTGCTACACGTTGAAATTTCTGTCCAGCTTTGCTTGTACTTGTTTACAGGTCCTTAAACCATTCCACACTCAAAAATTGAATGCAAACTCAATGTATTAAGGCATTGTTCTGATCAATGGAAGATTACACAAAGGATTAATCTAAAAATGGCAAAAAGTTAACAATGCCATTTTGATAAAGTTCACTTTATGCATTTTTGTTTCCCTTGAGCCTTGAAACCATCCCTTTGCAGCAAACTAACTCCATAAACTTAGGCAAAGGTACATCAACTGTGTGCATGCTTGGAGCTAGCCTGTACAGGCTGGCCTTGGTCACTTCACACTTTTCTTCAAAACCAAGTCAACTTGCAAAAAGTACATATCTTGGCAATCTGATAAAACCAAAGTTTGTAAACATTTCAAACAAGTTTTGCATATCACACTAAGTCAGAAGCATAAGCTAGAAAGTCCTCAAGCCTTCCAAAACACCAAAATCACATTTCCTTGCAAAACAGGGCAAGTTCTGCAGTTTCACTTCCATCTTCCAATTGCCTCGTGCGTTTTGCCCCAAACCTCTTCCAACACACTCCATACAACCTACCTGAACTATCCCAACCATTCCTAAGTCACTGTAACCCCATTTACACACTTCACCATTTTTGTTTTGAAGCTTTGCAGGTTGAGTTCTGTAGGGAGATTCAGGCAAGTTCAAAGTAAACTAAGCATTGGGAAAGCTCAAAGGAACTTCAAGCAAGCTCACAAGCATATCAGGCCTCACTGAAAACCCCTGCATTGCCATACTCGAGCTTGACTGAAGCAGGTAAAGTTCAAACTTTTATCTCTCTATTTAGGAAACATTAGGCTTAGGTTTGTGAATAAAAAATGTAGTACTCATTGCCCTTGAGTTGTACATATGCATAGATTTCATTTAAGTTAACTGAGTTGGGAGAATTTGATTGATGAACTTTCTGAAAAAGTTAGGTTAGAAATTAGGGCCAGAGAAATTCTCTCTGGTCTTTGAGAGTTAGATTAAGTTTTTTACATGGTTAGAATCGTATGATCATGCTCTATAACTTTCATGTTGCAAGTTTTTGTTTTTAAGCACAAATGCATGAGTTAGCAGTTTGAACTATGGCGCACGTTATTTGGTTCAGAGGTTAGGGACGAAGGCAAATCTGGGCTGGGCCTGGCTGTTCCCTACTTTTGACACCCCCTGACTTACTGTTTACACCCCCTGGCCCATTTCATTATTTTTTATATTTTTTTCTATTTCTATTTACATTTCTGACTTTATTTTATTTTTTCTAAACATTAAAAATTATCAAAAATATTTTCTTAAATTTTCATATTTTATTTTATTATTTTTTCTAGCATAAAAATAGTTTCTTAAATAATATACTTTTATTTTCTTAAATAAAAACTTATAAATAATACAAAGAAATATCATTTATTTTTATTTTTATTTTTGTTATTTATACACTCAAATAATATTTTCTCATATATTTTTATTTTCTAAACATTTGTATATATTTTATTTTATTTTATTGTACATAAATAAATAATACATAATATATATTTTCTTAAAACAAATTAGGGTTTCCACCCTTAATAAAAATAATCTTTTATTTTCTTATTTTGATGCATTAAATAATTTATTTTTACATATATAAAAATAATACAAAAAAAACATTTTTTGCATATTTATATTTATTTGCACATTTAAATATTTGTCAATTTATTTATTTATGCAAAGAATTCAATATGGTTGTAATAATCTTAGGGTTTTATTTTCTTGCAAATATCCCCCTATTCAAATTTGTATCCCCCTCTCCATAATCATGTTATAATAGTATTAGATTTACTTTTACGCTTTTATTGCTTTCAAATATGCCATGATAGAAAGATTAGGGTTTGTATGCAAATAACCAAAATCAAAACAAATAGCTTGACTAATACAAGACAAAAATGCATGAAAATGACAACACAATGCACCCCTAGGGTTTCATCCACTTGTTGCCTTCAAAATGGCCATGGTATGCATGCTAGGTGTCTTGGCAAAACAAAATCAAAACAAAAAGATCATAGTCCCTCGATGACGCTATCTTGGTTGCCTATACAAAAATGATCTAGTCCCTCAAAAAAAAACTTGCTAAGATACTTAGCACAATTGCTATCATGGTCAATACGATGACCCGCACCTGTCCCTTTTAACATCCAAACACAAGGTTGTTTACCAAATGCAATGGTAAAACAACAATGTCAAAGGGTTAAAAATGTGTAGGAAATACTTTTGAGTAAGTAGGGTAAATGCTCCTAGTTACTTGATCAAACTTGCAAACAACCTTGCTAATTTCAAAAACACATCACAACACCATTTCAAAACATTTTCCCAAAACAAACTTTCAAACAATTGAAACATTTTTCAAAAGACAAACACCTTTGTATACATTCAAATAAGAATTATTACAAAGGTTGCCTAGACAAAAGGCCTCTTTTCAAAATACTTTCAAAACCACACACAAATCACCATTTCAAACAATTGAAAAGCAAAAGAAAGTGATCTAAAACAAGTAACTAAGAGCCCATGGAAAACCATGGATGAAAAGGGTGCTAGCACTTTCCCTTTTCATAATCTACCCCCCGAACCCAAGAAAACATCTCAAAGGTCTTTCCTGTGCTTTTTGACCTTTCCTTTGGATAAAATAAAAAGTCGGTGGCGACTCTTGCTAAACCGAAACATTTGCAAACGCAAAACCTCAAGTTTGTTCTCCAACCGTATCACAATTCTTAATTCAAATGTATGAAGTGATCCAACAAGTTCATTCACTTTCATCTTGTCAATGTCTTGTGCTTCTTCTATGGCAGTCACTTTCATACCAAATCTCTTGGGAAGAGACCTAAGCATCTTTCTCACCAATTTGTCTTATGGAATTTTTTCTCCTAAAGCACTGGCGGCATTGGAAATCTCAAGAATGTTCATATGGAAGTCATTAATTCTTTCATCATCCTTCATTCTCATATTTTCAAATCTGGTGGTGAGAAACTGAAGTCTTGACGTCTCAACTTTAGATGTGCCTTCATGGGTAGATTAAAGAATCCCCCAGGCATTCTTAGCTACTTCACATGTGTTCACTAATCTAAAAATGTTCTTGTCAATTCCATTGAATATAACATTCAAGGCTTTAGAATTTCCAAGAGCAATTTCATCCTCTTCTTTAGACTAATCTTATTTTGGCTTTAACTCAGAAGTAGGTTCTCCATTTTCTCCCAATTTGACAGGGTGTTTCCATCCTTTTAAGATAGCTTTCCAGGCCCTACTGTCTAGAGACTTTAGAAAGGTCACCGTACGTGGTTTCCAATAGTCATAATTGCTTCCATCCAGAATGGATGGTCTTCTCATAAATCCTCCTTACTTTTCCATAGTACCAGAAAGCATCTTCCCTAGATCTCACCCAGATATAGAGCAGGATGTCTGCTCTGATACCAATTCAAATTATGGTATCAGATATGTGATTTCGAAGGATATGTCACGACACAAATATCTGAAGATAATTTAAAATGCAATAATATAAAAAGCAGTAAAAACACAAGAGATTGTTTACCCATTTCGGTGTACAACAACACCTACTCTGGGGGCTACCAAGCCAGGGACAAGTCCACTAAATATTATCAATTCATAGACCCTCAGTAAATAACCAGTTTATGATCTAATCACTTAATCACTACCCGTGCTATACTTCTACCTAAGACACACCTAGGTATGAGGCCCTCCTCAAATCCCTTCAATCACTAACAGTGAAGAACAACAGAAATATTAAGTCTTAAAGACTTCAATCATTCAATACTTAAAAGCTTATGAATTATCCACAATTAACAACTCAAATTACAACTCAAGTATTAAACCAATACTTAGAGTGTATTATAATTAAAAAGACTTAGACTTCTAAGACTGAAATAATACATTCTTCTTCAAAAGTTGTAGTCAAATGAATAAGGATGCAAGTCTTTATAAAGGCGCAACAATGGAATTGAGTTGAAAAACAAATATTCCAATCCCTTGAACACTTCCATGAAAACAGACCAAGATATAATCCATAAAAATAATACAGATAAAAAAATATTCCTCCATATTTTTCCCAAGCTATGAGTCACAAATCCCGAATAATGGCACGCATAAAAATAGGAAACGAAATACTGGAAAAAATATGAAGTCACGTTCAGATCGGGAGGCAGATGTCAAGACATCTGCTTTGACATCATTCAAAACCAGTTTGCTTCAAATGTCAAGGTATTGAGAAAAACATTATCAAGCCAGTGTTTTACCAAAATTGCTGCCAACAAACACTTACACTTGGCAAAAGCGGAGATCTTGAATTTGTGGGGAATGACCACCCCATGAACCAAACCCAAGTCTCCAAAGTCCAAGCCAGACACAACTTGGATCTCCACAGATTTTAGTCTGTCTTCTAGCTACTTATATTTATCGTCGGCCGGCGGGTATTTCTCATCAGAGTAATCTTTGTCTTCAAAGATTTGATTGTTTCCACCCCTAGCACGGGTGCTTCTAGCATCTTCATCTTGATTCTCATCCTCTTCGGAGGAGTCTTCTTCAATTTGAACTTGTTGGGCAGGGTCTTTAAACCTCTTCCCCATGTTGATTACAACTTTCTTCTTTGTTTTCTTCTTCGTAACAAGAAGAGCCATCATTTCTTGCTGGCCCTTTGCTAAGTTGAGCAGAGTCTCTTGAAATTGATAGTTTTATCAAGATCCATCTTATACTCTAATAAATAGTAGAAAGATAAGGAAACCTGTGTCGAAAAAACCTGCTTATGACATGATGCATGTTATGTGAATGTAATGTTTTCAAGGATTTTAAGAAATTTAAATTTGTTAGACAAAGAGAAGGCAACAAACATTAATTGCATTAATAAGTTCAGGAATTACAAATGCCTCTTGGGCTTACAATGGAAGAAACAAAAAGGTCTCATAAAGAAAGAAAAATAAACTCCTAAAACAAAAAGATTCAATTTTCCCATGGGCGCATCCTCTTTGGTGCAATGTAGGCATTCAGGCTCCGTTCCTTGTGAAGCTGCCATGTGAGCTCCAACAAATTTTTCTCGCTTGCATAGAATTGTGCTTCAAAAGTGTCTTGCTCCCCTTTGAGTAGAATCCACAATCTTTGTAATTCCTCGAAGTCGGTAGGCATGCCAGGATGGAGAATGGTATAAGGACTGTATCCCTCAGCAACTGGCTCCATAATCACGGGTGTGATGGCTGAGTACGGCATCATGAGACTTTGAGCACGATTTTATACCCATTTGAGGTAAGGCTCAAGAGGGATGTAATTTTTGTGCCCCAAAGTCTTGCTATCAACCTTTTTTACCATTCCCCAAGCTCTCACAAACCTTTGACGATAATTTTGGACATTGCCCTCGTAGTCGAATACCAAACCATAGATGAGCGCATCATGGGGACCATCTCTTCGCGCTTACCCAAACTGTCATAATGAAATAGAAGTGTTATATGTAATACCTACCCTATATCCTAAGAGTGGAACATTAGGGAACTCTCCATAACGGTCAATGATGGTAACATCCTCTAGGGATCGGGGACACCAATATATATCCGAATAAGAAAGTGACATCACCCTTTGAGAACACGTCAAGCCTTGTTCGTTCTTCAACTTTGATTGAGGTAGGTGCGAAATAAACCACCTAAAAATTAAAGGAATACAACACAAAAGATTCCCTCTCTTCCTCATGTTACGAGTGTGAAAACAATGTAGGATGTCTCCAAGCAAAGTAGGCATGGGGTTACGAGAAAGAAAGACCTTGACGGCATTCACATCTATGAGTTGATCCGGATTGGGGAAAAGAACCAAACTATAGATTATAAGGGCCAATACATCTTCAAAAGCTTGAAAATACATATCTTCCCAAAACAATTGATCCTCCTCCAACAGAAACTTGGCTAGAAAACCCTTAAATCCACTCATTGTCTGCCAATTTACTATAATATCGGATCTCTTTAAATGGAAGGCTTTGGAAATAACTTCAGGCTTTGGAGTTTCCTCTAAATCGGTGAATGGTATTTGATCAAGCACAGACACCCCTAGTATTTGAGAGAATTCTTCCAATGTAGGCACTAATTGGTAATCGGGAAAGGTAAAGAAATGATGCATAGGATCAAAGAATTGAAAGAGCACACACATCATTTCTTCTTGGAAGCTTGAGGTAGCCAAGTTGAGAAGTCGACCATATTTCTTGGTGAAGGGAGAATCTTTAGGCACCCTTGATGCTAACTCTTGGAATTGAGGAGGCACTTTCACGAAGCTGATTCGGATGGTATTTCTCTGAGTGGAAGCCATGTCCTACAAAACAGAACAAAGAAATTTCTAAATCCTTGAAATGGTTAGTGAGAATGCTTATGATGTTATGATGTTTATGATGTCATGAATGATTAATCACAAACAAAGCACACAAATACCTTAGGTTTAGGCATGTATGGGTTTCATAGGTAAGTACCCTCTTGAAGTTTAGTTGGCTTAACCTGTCCTAAAAAGTAATTGGGTTCTAGGGGATCTCAATATCATTAATATTTCTTCATCAGGCATTATCTTAGCATAATCAATCTTTTCTTGCGGATGAAATATCCCGAAGTCTGATCTCAATTAGTGTAGTATCGAGTATCAACCAATCTTCAGCTTTGCACCAAAGTCGGCTATCTCACTACTTCCTAATGGCCAAGTTGTTTAACTAAAGATTCTATGGTCAGTTAGTGCTTCATGACACCATATAACAGCCCTGTATTCTCCTAGATTCGCCACAAGGGATACTGGTACCAACAAATGTGTCACACTAACATAGCCATTTCTTCAACCATATCAGTCTATATCGTACAATCTCCATGATCTATTGCTACTTACCTAATAATGCCCTCAGATCCGGGTAGAGGATCTATACAAAACCCAAACACCCTTTTAAGAGTAAAGCAAGAAAGTCAAATAATGAAAGCATTTAAATGTGATATAGTCTCTAAGGTAACCTCACGTTTAAGTTTATCCCCAGCAGAGTCGCCAGTTTTGTAATACAGTGGGAGAACTGACTCGGGTGTTTTGTGTTTTATCGCATTTGTTGCGGATAGTAAGAGTCACCACCGACTTTTCTTTTATCCAATAAAGAAAAGGGTGAAAAGAATAGGAAAGACCTTTTGAAAAATTTCTTGAGTTCCGGGGGTAGGTTATGAAAAGGGAAGGTGTTAGCACCATTTTCATCCGTAGTTATCTACAGGCTCTTTGCTAGCTCACTTTGAAAATGATTTTGTGAAATATGTTTGTGTTTGTTTGAAAGTATTTTTGAAAAGTGCTTTTGTTTAGGCGAACTTTGAAATGATTCTCGTCTCTATAAGAACGTATACAAAGCATTGACTTTTGAAAATATTTCATGAAAGTGTTAGTGTATTTGAAAAAATGTTCTGTTTTGAAATGTTTGTGAGCAAGCAACTACGAACGTTCTACCTACTCATAAAGTCTTTGTTCTTTGTTCTACGAGCGTAGTTATCTTACCATTAGTTAGTAAGAAACAATATCATTGGATATGAAGGGACATGTGTGGGTCATCGTACAGTCATAGAAGGCAACATTGTAGGACACTTTAGCAATTTGTCGTAAGGGTCTAAGATCGTTTACCGAAGGCAACATCAAAGGGTCATCGAGGGACTATGATCTTGTAATCGAGGGTCTTTGCTAAAGTATCCCACGTTCGAGGGACATGACTGTTTTATCTGAGGCAACAAGTGAGGGTTATCCTAGAGGTGCAAGTGTGTAAAAGTGTTTTTGTTTTCATGCATTTGTCTTGAATTAGGGTTGTCTACTTGTTTGATTTTAATATCTTGCCATACAAACCCTAATTACTAGCAATAATATGGAAAACGATAAATTGCGGAAATTAAAAGTCCTATGCTATTACATAACTTTAGGGGATGGGGGATACAAATTTACAAATGGGAATGACAAGTAAAAATAAACCCTAATTACTATTACAAGGCTTTGACAATTATGTAAATGGTAGCGAAATGGTAAAATGCGCGAAAATGTAAAGATGAAGAAAAAGATTTCCTTTTTTAGGTTTTTTGATAGAAAAGGGTTTGTAGTTCATTTAATTGAAGAAAAAACCTAGGTCTAAGTTAACTTAGAAAGAACACTAATTGTTTAGAAAAACATTTTTTGATGTTTCACTTAGAAAAACAGTTTTATGGTGTTAGGTCATCTCCAAGTAATGTAACATGTCAAAAGTAATCTAAAAACTCAAAAAATTAGGAAATTTGATGTCTGAGATGACACAGACCGTGTCAGTGGACACGAGCACCCATGTCAGGACATGTTCCTAGATTTCAGAACATTTTTGTTCCATATAAAATGATACGGGCCGTGTCGTGTGACACGAGCACCCGTGTCAGTCGCTGCCCTGCATATTTCTGAACCTGTTGAGTTAACACGAGTCGTGTCACGTGACACGGGCACCCGTGTCAAGACTTGCCCTGCATGTTTGTTAATTTTTCAACCCAGCTGAATTGACACGGGCCGTGTTGTGTGACACAAGCACCCGTTTGAGAAAGCAAATGATGTATGGATAAAGATATCACAGTTTGAGAAAGTTTACCTCTTGAAGAGAAAACTTTAAAACACGTACGGATGTTTCCGGGTGCAAAGTGGTGATTGATCGAGCTCCTTTGGACCTTCTTGAAGTTGCTCTAATCCTCACTTTGTGCTGAAAGTTGCTGAATCACTCCAACCAAGTCAAGTTGTAAAGTACTGTTTTTTTTAGTTTGGAAGATGGTGATAGTGATGTTACAGAATTTGTTATTATGTTTGATCAACTTCTATATGATGTATGTGAATTATTTGGATGGTTTGTTTGTGGAAAATTTGCAAGGTTTTTTAGACTCAAAGATTTGGACTTCAAAGCTCAAAAATGGAGGTTTTGTGGACAATTTTGGTTTTTTGAGAGTAAAGGGATTTTGAGTGCTTGTTTCTCTTCTCTTTTTTCTCTACCATCTTTATCTTGCAATTGATCTCTCTATTTGTAGGCAAGAGGTTTTAAGACAAGGGTTGATCAGTTTTTCAAAATCACATGTTGTGGCTTGGTTGGATTGTAAGTGAGAGTTCATGACTTTTTCATAGTTCCAATGAGGGGAATGGTCTGTTTTTTAGGAGTGCTTTGCAGGTTGTAGATGGTTACTTCTTGCTTTGACATTGTGTATATGCATAAGAAACCATTGAGAGGCTCAAGGAGTTGACATTGTGATTAAGGCTACTTTGCAAGAATGGCAATGTTAACTTTTTGCCAAAAATAGAAAGATCACTTGGACAATGGCTCAAACACTTGGGTAATGGCTCAAAAGTATGTGTAAACATTAAATTATGGTGAGATTCACAAGTTAGAAGGCATGCAACACAAAATTATGCAGCATAGCGTGTAGATTGGATTATGTGTTCTTCACCAAAAATGATTTGTAATTCACGAATGGATGCACAACTTCATGCCTTTGAATCTCGTAGCTCAAGTATGATAAATTTATGCTCTTGGATGTTTTGGAAAGATTGAAAAATTGTCTACAATTTTCCTGTTGACCACTTTGGCTAAATCAAATTGTAACTTGATGAAAATTGGCCATGAAGTTGAGATAAAAACTGACCAAAACCTGTTGAAAATTTCTCTAAGTGTTAGATAAAAATGTCATGACTTCATGGACTCATATCTTCAAGTCTAAGAATTTTTTGGACATCAACCCTCTAATACAAAGTTGTAGAATTCATCAAGATTTACAACTTTCATGTTGAAAGTTTTCTTTGAATCATCTTGCATCTTGGTGAAAGAATGTCATGAAGTAATGAAATTATCAAGTATAAAAACACTTAGAAAAATTTCTAAGTATTGAAAACTTTGACTTTTGTGGAATTTCTTGACTTTATTGATTCTTGATGATCAAGTTTGATATTTTTGAATGTCTTGACAAATTTTGATCTCTGTAATGTTGACCAAAAAGTCAAAGTTTGACTTTTTGTGTATCAGTTGATTTTTCATCAATTGATCAAAAATTCAACTATCAATCTATTAATCTTGAGAAATCACTTGAGTCATGAAATTAGGTCAACATGTGGTGTTTGAGTCCTTGAGATCATGCTTTAATCCATTAGGTCATGTATTAGGTCAAAAGTCAATGATCAGTCAACTTCAATCAAAACCTAATTTGTGGTCTCAGTGTTTCGGAGGTGATTTTATCTGATCAATTCTTGAGAATCCTTGAGGATTGGAGATCCTTTATGAGGAATTGTCTTGAGAAAAGAGAGGGAAAATTTTAGGGTACAACACCTGCAAACAAAACAAAGAGAAAAACTATGTTATTAGAAGTGTGGGTTGCCTCCCAAAAAACACTTCATTTAACGTTGCATGGCTCGAAGGTTCACCCCTTATTGGGGGTACTTCCTTTTCCACACCTTGTTCCTTGTCTCTTCTGCAATCCAAAACTTATTTAGATCAAAAGTATCAACCCATTTGTGCTTCCAGCCACTTCCAACTTCCATCTTCTCAGCTCGGTGTTCCTTCTTCTTTCTCTTCTTTTCTTCTTGACTGAGATTAGGATTTTTTATTGGTGCCACCTGAGATATTTTTCCTGAGACTTCTTCTGGGAGTGATTTTCAATTGTTGCTTTCTCCTTCTACTTTGATCATTCCAACTGAAGAGTTATTCTTTCCACCTGCACCTTGCTTCTTGATTTCTAACACCTTCAAGGTTATCTCCTCATCAAATTATTTTAGTGTCAGATTACCTGTCTCGATATCAAAATTGCATCGACTAGTCAGCATAAATGGTTAACCAATAAGGATAAGAGTTTCTTCATCTTTCAGGTATGTCCATGATCTGAAAATCAACTGGGAATTTTTTTTTGTCAATTTCTACTAATACATCTTCAGCTATCCCATATGACTGCTTGATGGTGTGATCAACAAATTTCATCTTTGTCTCACTCCGACTTATCTTCTCAATACCAAGCTTCTTAAAAATCGATAATGGCATTAAACTCACACTAGAGCCAGAATCAACCAGAACCCTATTGAAAGTTTTGTCTTTTATGGTGCATGGTATTGCAACTGAACCTGGACCCTTCTGCTTGACATGTATTTTCCTCTCGGGTGCAATTACACACAATTTCTCATCATAGGGTACTGATCCCCCTCATGTTGATCTCTTCTTTGATAATGCCTTCTTCATGAATTTTTTATACAAAGGAATTTTCTCAAGTGCTTCGAAGAATGGTATATTGATCTCTAGATTTTTAAACAACTGGACAAATTTATCCAACTCTTTCTCTTTTGTGTCCTTCTTTGCCACTCGAGATGGATATGATAACTTGATCACTGGTTTAGTCTTCTCTTCAACTGGCTTCACATGTGAGACCACTTCTTCCCGTGTTTTCCTGTTCTCTCTCACTTACAACTCTATTTATATGATATTATCCTCAAATTTTACCTAATATTTCTTCTCTTCAGCAGATTTCTCATTCCTTGTTGTGACAACATCATAATTCTCATGATTTTCTGATTTTCTTGTGCTCGCATCGCTACTTGTTGTGCAATCTTTCCCATTTGAACTTCTAAATTTTTTATTGAAACTATGGTATTCCTGTGATTACTCCTTGTATCTTCTTAAAATTGAGAGGTGTGGGCAGCCATCTTTTCAATAGCCACATCCCACTCAGCCTTCTGAGGAGCTTGTTGCTGCTGATCTTTCAAGGAGAAGTTAGGATGATTCTACCATCCAGAATTAAAGGTGTTAGAATATGGGTTATTTTTCCTCAAGAATTTTATCCCCTCAATTTTTTGTTGAGTTTCAAGACATTGTGCTTTAAGGTATGGTCCACTATAAATTTCACAAGCAACCTTTTGTGCTGGTTGAACTTGAGCTACCTGTTGAGTACCCATGTTCATTTCGTTCATCTTTTTCTCCACTTCTGCAGCAATAGCCTCTTCAATTTTTAGTTGCTTATTCACTTCCAAATTCAAATCAATCACTCCCTCTGGTTTGCTTACAACTCTGTCATATAGCTTCAGATGCTCATTTACAGCAATGGCTTCAATGATCTTCTTCCCACCAGTGGCTATTGTAAAGTTGGATGAGCCACCGGTAGCTGTATCAATAAGCTTCTTTGTCTTCATTCTGAGGTCATTTACAAACATTTTCATTTTCTCAGTTTAACCCATGATGTGAGTGGCACGGGCTACTAATAACCTCTTGAACCTCTTAAAAGCATCACCTAGCGACTCTCATTCCTTATGTTTAAAATTGACAATATCATATATTTTGCGAATATAAATAGAAGCAGGAAAGTATTCATCAAGAAAAGTCTTCTCCATCTGTTCACAAGTGGTGATACTTCCAGCAGACAATAAATAAAATCACTCTTCAGCATCTTCAGACAGTGTGAACGGGAACATCCTTAATTTCTTGGCTTCTTCAGAGTGCCCCTCAATCTTCTAAGTAGTACTCATGGTTAGGGGTGTTCAAATCTAAACCAATCCAAATAAAAAACCGAAAACCGATCCAAAAAACCAAAAACCATAAAAAAACCGAAATTTATTGGATGTGTTTGAATGTCATTTTTTGAAAACCGATCGGTTCCGATCGGATTTCGGATCAATTTTTCAAAACCGATCCAAACCAAACCAAATCGCATACATATATTTTTATACTTATTTACTTTTTATTAGTATGATATGTTACATGAATTTATTATTAGATGATAATAATTTTTTTAATAATAGTTATTAGTTGGTATATTTATTTATTTTTATTATTTCAATCATAATCAACCACTCTCATTTTGTAATATTAACTTTTAATATACTATATGTTATATATTATATCAAATCTATGATTTGTTAGTAGTTTTATAATATCAATAAAAATATAATATGTAATTTGGATATCCAAACACCGATCCAAATTAAACCGCATAAAATTGGATCGGATTGGATTGGATTTTTTTTTAATATATCATCCAAAACCGAACTGAACCGTAAGTAAATTTATCTTTGGATCAGATGATTTTTTGTCTTAAAACCGGTCCAAACCGAACCGCAAACACCCCTACTCATGGTGAGGAATATCTACAAATGCGTATTGGTATCTTCATTGATCTTTCCGATGAAAGATCTATTCTCGAGATGGTGAATGGTTGAAGGATGCAGTTGAAAATTTGCAACATTGACCGGTTGATTCATAATCGTCAACTGACCTGCTGGAGTATTTTCCCCTCCGTAATCCCCAAGAAGTCTCTCTGGTGGTGGTGGGTCTTCAGCCATTGTTTCTTTCTTTTCACACTCTGAACCTGAATGATCTAATGAACCTTTTGATTCCTGTCTAACTAACCGAGCTTGTCTGCGCCTTGCGTGAAAAGTTCTTTCAATTTCTGCGTCAAAAGGAAATTCAGCTGAGGGCTTTCCTTGCATGCAAAGGTTAGCAAAAATAAAAAATAACAAAAATATAAAAATTACAGAAAAGAAATTTTTGTTACAGAGCAACAAAATTTTAATTAAACTCAAATTACACTCAATAACTCGACAGTCCCCAGCAACAACGCCAAAAACTTGATGGGAAAAATAGCACGTGTATTATTTTTGCCTTGCAATAATAATGGGAAATTCCCCGAATTTCGATCTCAAGGACTGCATGCAATTATTGAATCTAATTCACGTTCAATTAAGCAAAAGGTTTGACTTAGGTTTTGGTTTAGGAATTGTCACTTAGCAGAAATAAAAATAAGCAGAATGTAAATTAGGGGATTTTCAAAGACATGAGGAGCATGCTAGGGTATGGTGTATAATTTTCCCTATAACAACCTTGAACCCTGATTTCTCTAACAAGTTCATATTCTTCAATTACCAGCCCTTTAGATTATCTTCCCATAAGTCCTTAATGGGAAAAACTTTAACCATCCATCATAAACCCTAAGTCCTTAGAGATATCTGATGGAGTCAAGCCTTTATTTTATCAGGGGTTAAATCCGGTAACTATAGGGTATCCCTAGTCCTAGGTGATATCTACTATAGCCCAATTATACAAAAACCTTAACAACCACGGTCCAATTGTTTGTTAACCGTAAATCAATCCTAATTTGTCTGATTAGGAAGGCAGAAAAACATTGTATAATTAAATCAAATAGAGAAGACTATTGTATAAAAGAAATTTAGGAATCAAAATCGTTTACAGATTCAAATTAGGGACACCCCCTAGCATTGGGGGAGTTAGCTACTCATTTTGTTTAAAGTAATCACAAGACAAAATATAGACATTACAAGGAATAGGATGAACTTTGATCTTCAATTGCTTCCGTGCATGAAAATTTCTGCTCTCTGAAAACCTTGACTTCTCCAATCTTCAGTCGTGTAAAATATTATTTGCTACCAAAAAAAGGTTCATTTATTCCTTGTGAAAACTCATTTAAATAGTCACCATTCATCCAGGTCGGTTGGAAGTACCCAAAACACCCTCATAGCTTAACATATGGAAAAGTATGAAAAAAAATCAGGAAATCAGCGTCATAAGCCGACACGGGCCGTATCACCTGACATGGGCACCCGTGTTATTTGCAAAAACGTCCAATGACTAAAATTGTATGAACATATGCATATGAACATGATTAACTGTTAACAAATATATGCATAAGAACAAGAATAAGCATTTACTCAAGACTCTAGGAGTTGGGCAAACGTCCAAGCCGTCCATAAATCCCCATAGAGAAATCTTCACAAATTCATTTTCAATGAAGATACATTCCCCGCAATTTCCCCGGTAGATCCCCCCAGCGGATAAAAGAATATGATCTTTTCTCGACAATATCACCCACCTACGGAGTTCCAATCAGTACAATTCATGGAATTTCTCTTCTCCAGCTGAGTTTATTCCTCCAAAACTGAAAAAACCTCCTGCAGATTTCTCCTCTCCCGCAGATCTCATTTCCTCAACAGAGTATTTCTCCGTCAAAAGGGTTTATTTCCACAACATATTACAGTCTCCCTAACTTGAGTCTATTTCTCAGATGGCTACAAATCACCGGAAAAATTCCTCTCCCCAGTGAAGTCGCCATTATCCCCATAGAGTTACTACAAAACTTGGAATCAGACCAGATATCAGTCAACTTTATCCTCCCCAGAGGAGTCAGAAGTTTATCCATCTCTTTTATCCCCGGTCAGGGTATATAAGAATTAAACTCCCCAGACGAGTCAGAAGGTTATCCATCTCTTTTATCCCCAGTTAGGGTATATAAGAATTAAGTCCCCAATAGAGCGATGAATGACTAATGTTCCTAAACTCTTCTCCCCAAATAGAAGTCAACATTCCCCAGCGGAATTTCCTCAAACAGCAAGAAGGAATCCCCAGCGGAAGCATTCTAGACAAGGTTGAAGATTACACATGTTCTTCATCTGCAACGCCAATCAAGGATTCATTTTCCCCGGAAAAATGTCATACAGAATTGTTGATACACTTCTAACCATATTTCACATTCATACACCATAACATATGCATACGAACCACATATAGCATAGTCACATTAATTTTGAGAACATCATTACGCAATTCATTTCATACATCATGACATCGTATAAAACTAACTCTTTACCTTTTCAGGAAAGATCAATCAACAAGCAAACATCATTAACTACTTAGATGACCTAACAGTCTTCTCCAAGGCTACATCTGACAAAGGGATACTTCAGCAATTTCCTCAGAGGATTATTCTCAAAAAAGACATCTTCTGGCTCATATTAAATCGACCATAGATTTATTCTGATACTTCTTCCAATAGACATTTTCTGGCTCAGATTAAATTGACCATAAGATTTATTCTGATACTTATCCTAGTTAAATACAGACGCAGACATCTTTTGGCACAGATTAAATCAAGCGTAGATTTATTATGATACTCCTTCCATTAGCCATTTTCTGGCTCAAATTAAATCGACCATAGATTTATTCGGATACTTCTTCCAGTTAAAGACAAAAAAGACCTCTTCTGGGTTAGATTAAATCAAGCGTAGATTTATTCTGATACTTCTTCCAGTAGACATTTTTTTGGCTCAGATTAAATCAACCATAGGTTTATTCTAATACTTCTTCCAATTAAAGAAAAAATAACCTCTTCTGGCTCAGATTAAATCTAGTGTAGATTTATTCTGATACTTCTTCTAGTAAAAGACAAGCATATACATCTTCTGCATCAGATTAAATCGACCAAAGATTTATTCTGATACTTCTTCCAGTAGACATTTTCTAGCTCAGATTCAATTGACCATAGATTTATTCTGATACTTCTTCTAGTTAAATACAAAAAGACCTCTCTTGGCTCAGATTAAATCGAGCGTAAATTTATTCAGATACTTCTTCTAGTTGAAGTTGAGCGCATACTTAGTCTAAATTCTATCCACAATTACATTGGATGGCATCTATAAGCCCATCTCCGACAACTCTCCATCACCTCTCCAAATGGCATATTTAAGCCCATTCCTAGTATAATCAACCAACAGTGTTACTTCGTGCACAAGTGAGTGCAAATTTCTGGGCACTTATGTGTTCAATCATCTTCCACCTTCAAGTCACGAATGGCGGATATGCCAATCTAACTCTTCAGTTTTAAGAAGATTGAACAGGGGAAGCTGTTGTACCCCAAAATTTTCCCTCTCATTTTATTCAAGACATTCTCATGAGGTCCCCATTTGCTTAAAAATACTCAAGAGTTGACTGGTCAGAACCACATCCTAAGCAAAGGTCTTCAATTAGGGTTTGGTGCTTCTCAAAGAAAATTAGCCTACAATGGTCTCAATTGACTTTCATGGTTCATCATAGGTCCTCAATAATTCTTATGCCAAGTTTCAAGTCTTGCATCACATGTTTGCTCGGTCAATGGCTCAGATGATTGAAAATCAACTGTATCGAGTAAAAAGTTAACTGTGGTCAACATACAGTCAAACTTCAATATTTTTGGTCAACATCAACATTTTGAAGTGATATTCATAAATTGATCAAGTTTTGACTATGATTCCTCAAGGAATGCCCTCAAATCATCAAAGGTCAAAAATTGCCAAAATTAGGGTTTTGATTGAAGATGACTAATCATTTACTATTGGCCTAGTTCATAACCTAATGGTTTAAAGCATGATCTCAAGGTCTCAAATACAACATATTGACCTAATTACATGGCTCAAAACATTTTCAAAGATACAAGTGATTGATAGTTGAAGATTTGAATCAATTGCTAAAAAGTCAACAATCACACAAAAGTCAAACTCTGACTTTTTTTGTCAATATTAGAATTCAAAAATCAGGAATCATAAAAACATTCAACAATATCAAACTTGATCATCAAGAATCAATAGAATCAAGAAAGTCAACAAAAGTCAAAATTGAAAATTTTCGAACACTTAGAAAAAATTCAAGAGTTATGTACCTAAAAAACCCTAACTTCACAAGCAAGTTTCCTCAAGATACAAGTTGATTCAAGGAAAACTCTCAACATGAAAGTTGTAGGAATTAATTAATTCTACAACTTTGTTAATGTGGGATGATCCTCAAAAAGTGCTTAATTTAAGAGATATGAGCCCATGAAGTTATGATGTTTTTTATCCAACAATTAGAAATTTTCCAACAAGTTTTGGTCAGTTTTTCATCTCAACTTCTTGGCCAATTTCCATCAAGTTCCCATTTTATTTATTCAAAGTGTTCAACATGAAAGTTGTATACAATGTTTCAAGCTTTCCAAAATGTCCAAGAACACATAAATAATCATACTTGAGCTATAAGTTTTGAAGAGATGAAAATGGCATGTCAAATTTGAATTATAGGTCATTTCTTTGATGAACATATAGCCCAATCTCATAACCTCTCTACTCAATCTCACATTGAAGGTCTATTAGCTTTCAAATCTCTCCATAATCATAAGATTACACTTGCTTTATGGCTATTATCCATGTGGTTCAAGTTTTAACCAATACATTTTTCTATTTTGAGAAGAAAGGCAAGACTTCCATTTTGATAAAACATGGTTTTTGCAAAATGTCAATGGATTAAGATTTGTAATGTTTATATTTGATCACAAGCAAGCCTAAAATCATGGAGCAAACCCTCTACACCCAACCACTTAAGACCATGTTTGTACTTAAGCATTGAAACCATGGAAAACTCATCAAACTTGATTTCTTACTTTCAACCAAACCATAACATGCTATCTTGAAAAACTGGTTACTTGAGTTTTCCAAACCTCTTGCCTATAAATAAAGAGGTCATTATCAAGCCATGGCACAAACTAGACATACCTCAAACACCCTCAAACTCTCTCAAACTCAGAATCACTAAGAAACTACAATTGTTGCATATTTGAAGCTTCCAACATCCAACTCTCAATCCACTCGTGCATTTTCTCTTTTTATCATTCAAACATCATCTATACATCATACATAACTCATCCATACCCTTGTTACACTTTTTAACCACTCCATCATCATACACTATTTCCACTTTTCACCATTGCAACTTAACTTGGTTGGGTTGATTCAGCAATTTTTTGAGCAAAGTAGTTATCCCATTAGCTCAAGGAAGGTCCCATAAAGCTTAATCCATCATCACATTTTTTTTCTGGAAGTCGTGTAAAGGGTATGGATTTTCACTTCAAGAGGTAAGTTTTCCAAACGGTGATATCTTGATACAAGCATCTTTAGTGCATACATACAAAAGAAAAAATGTAGATATCAATTCCCTGAAGCTAACCATGTCCTTAGTTTATTGTGTGTTGATAATTTTAGCTCTGACCAGTTAGGTTTTCATTTTGGTACCAATATAAATTCTCTATAATCTTTGAGTTTCAGCTTGAGTGAATTACATGGTTAAATTCATGATTGAATTTAAAACAACTTTCAGGTTTACGTTTTTTAAAATGGTTGAGAAATGGAAGAGTTAGATGTTCATCAATGGTGTTGTTGTTATTCGCGCACGCGAGGAAGAAGAAGATAGCATTTTCAAATTTGAAAAATGAGTTTGTAATATATTTATTGGGTGTTGTTTCATAACCGGGTGAAACAGCCACCCCAGTGACGAGCGTATGTGTGTGTGTAAGGTGCTAGTGTGCCAGGGCAGGGGTTCGATCTCTGCCTCTTACATTTTATTTTCTAACATTTCTCTTGCAGATTCCATGCTATGAAATCCAATGTGCGCACCATGCATCCTCATATCTTGACCATCAGATCTCAACTATCCTGATCCAACGTTCCCAAATCAGCATGCCTATGGTGCACTACAAGGAATTATCCACATATGATCCAGCAAAGCGCCTGGACTCTCCTCTATTTGGGCGTAACATTTTTTTCTTTTTCTCACCCCCTTTATTACTTGCTTACACTCAGACCCACTTTACTTCTTTTTTTCATTTTAATTAACTTTTTCTTTTCTAAAATCATTTTTATTTAATTAGAAAAAATAATAAAATCACAAAAAAAAATAGATTTTAGGTTTTGATTAATTTATTTAATTTTCATAAATAAAAATTAATTTAATTTAATTACTTTGTTTTATCTTGTTAATTAATTTGTAAAATAATTAGAATTAGGTTTTGTTATTATTTTACACTATCAAATATTTTTCTAAACAAAAACAACAAAATATTTTCTTAAAACACTTAGAAATATTTTAGGGTTTCTTAAACATTTTTCCCCTTTTCACCACATTTGCGCAATTTATTTTCCCATTAGTATTTTCCAAATATTTTAACTGTTCAATGGTCTGTAATAGCTTTAATTAGGGTTTACTTTTTTTCCCCAATTTATGGTTTGTACTCCCCATATCCGAAGCGATGTAATAGCGTAGATTTATTTTCCGCATTTTTCTGCACTTGTATATATTTAACTGTTAGATTAATTAGGCGTGCATTGAAAGATCTAAAACAAAATATTAGAAAACCTAATCTCAAGATACTAAAATCAAAACACTATTCACACACGCACCGCTAGGGTAACCTCACTTGTTTCCTCGGATATACACAGTCATGTCCCTCGAACGTGAGATGCTTTAGCTAAGACCCTCGATTAAAAGATCTTAGCCCCTCGATGACCCTTCGATGTTGCCTTCGGTAAACGATCTTAGTCCCTTACGAAAATTGTTAAAGCATCCTACAAGTTGCCTTATATGACTGTATGATGACCCTCGCTTGTCCCTCACATCCAACAATAGGGCTTCCTACTAATTAATGGTAGGGAAGCACTATCTAGAGGAGGAGGAAAATAACAAAGACTTTTGAGTAGGTATAACGCTTGTAGTCGCTTGCTCACAAACTAAAACAATTTTCACACCTCAAACTTTCAAAAACGCTTTATAAACATACTTGATGACTGATACAAGGTTTATTATAAAGAAAATTTCCTTTGGAATTTTTCACAAAACAAACAGTCCCTTTCACAAATATTTTCAAAACAAACATCTTGTATACATTCTCAACGATACGAGAATCATTACAAAATTTCCGCGCTTAGGCATTTTCAAAATATTTGCAAACATACACAAACACAAAACATTTCAAAAAGTGAGCTGGCAATTAAGAGCCTGTAGATAACTACGGATGAAAAGGGTGCTAACGCCTTCCCTTTTCATAACCTACCCCCCTTACTCAGAAAATTATCAAAAGGTATTTCTTGTTCTTTTCACTCTTTTCTTTATTGGATAAAAGAAAAGTCGATGGTGACTCTTGCTATCTGCAACATTTGCGATAAAACGCAAAACCCAAAAGTCAGTTCTCCCACCGTATTACAGTTCCTAAGAAGAAACAACCTCCTGAGGTGCTTTTTCTGTCATCAGCACTTCCTGCCCAATCCGTGTCACAGTACCCTACTGTAACACAGTGGGAGAACCGACTTTTGGTTTTGCGTTTTATTGTAAATGTTGCGGTTAGCAAAAGTGGCCACCGAATTTTCTTTTATCCGATAAGGAAAGGTGAAAAGAACAGGAAAGACCTTTTAAGATTTTGAGTTCGGGGGGTAAGTTATGAAAAGGGAAGGTGTTAGCACCCTTTTCATCCGTAGTTATCTACGGGCTCTTAATTTATTAGCTCACTTTAATTTGCTTTGTGTGTACTTTTAAAAGGTTTTGAAAATGCCAATGTGAGACAGTCTGCTTTATAATAACCCTTGTATCAATCCTCAATAGTGTTTATAAAGCATTTGAAAGTAGTTGTTTTGAAAGCATGAGATGTGAAAATTATTTTAATTTGTGAGCAAGCAATTAAGGGCATCTTACCCACTGAAAGGTCTTTCGTTATCCTTTTCCTTCTCTGTTAGGGATGGTGTTATCCATACCATTAGTTGGTAGGTAGTGCCATCCATTGGATGTGAAGGGACGGGCGTAGGGTCGTTGATATGTTCATTGAAGGAAACATATAGGGATACCTTAGCAATTCGAAGGGATTGTCATCATATATTCGTAGGCAACATCGAGGGACAAGATTATTTCTCGTAGGCAACTTTGAGAAACATCGCGGGACTATAATCTTTATGATGACTTTAACCGGGGGTTTTTGCTAATGGTATCCCTATGTTCGAGGGACATGACTATTGTTATTCCAAAGGAAATGGAGAGAGGATACCCTAGAGGTTCGTGTGTGTAAAGTGATTCAATTCATGTATGTTTATCTTTGTTTAGGTGATCTAACGATTCATTTTAAATCTTGCCATACAAGCCTATTATTAACAGTTAAATATTTACAAACAAGCAAGCATAATATAGGTGCAGAAAGTAAAGTGCGGAAAAGTAAACCCTAATTAAGCTATTACAAGGCTTTGGGGCAGATACAATAGTATAAATTTGCAAGAAATAAAACTACAGCTTTTACAACAACAAAAATGTGCGACCTATACAATTTCTCTAAGAAAGTAAAGGGGCAAATAAATAAGAAAATGTTAGAAAATATGTTTTAAAGTCCTAAAATCTAAAATGTTAGAAAAAAAATTTGTGTAATTTTGTAAAAAATAATTTAAGTTAATAATTAATAAAAACCTAATTATTCTAACTAATTTTACAAATTAAAAAAGAAGACCTAAAATCTAATTAAATGAAAAAAGTTAATTAAGAAAACCTAAAAGACTAGTTTTTTTTATTTTATGTAATATTCTGATTTTTATATGTTTTGATTTTAATGGTAAAAAAGAAATAAATTAGTGGAAATGGAGTTTCAAAGAGAGAATTCGATCGTGCCCTAGCCATGGTAACTCATCATCTCTGCGTTAAAGTTTGCATTTTCTTATTCAAACATGTTCTAAAAACCATGATGAACTCATCTATGCACACGAAATTAGTTAAATGTGCATAGATTAAAAGATTCGAATTCAAGAAAATTACCAAAACCGGTGGGCTTATGTAAGCTATTCCAGACGTGAATAGATTTGTTTCTGGACTTAGTGAGATTCTAGGGAGCTTCGAGAATACAATTTGAGGCTTGGTTTTGATTGAGAGTGTCTGGAAATTTTAATACGAGTTTGCACCTTTCTTTGAAAATTTGTGATTTTGAAAACTTACTTCTATGGCCGCCACTCCGTGTCTTTTTCACTTGAGTGTTGCATGTATTTATAGAGGGATGAAATGGATCAAAACAAGGCAAGAATCTTGTATCATTATGTCACAATTCATTGAAAAGAAAACACATTGAAATCTTTTCAAAATTGTTTTAAAAACATTCCGAACTTGAAGATTCTTGTTCACAACATGTTTTACGGTTTTGGCAAGATCTTATTAGGTCTTGGGCCTTCAAGAAGATATCCAAATGAAGCCCACACGCCCTTTGGTCCATCAACTCATATTTTATTTGATTTATTTTGACTTAATTTGAATAAAAATGAAAATAAATAAAATAAAAAATTAAAGTAATGTATAAATTGATTTAGAGGTCATTTAACATGTTATATACATGTTTAGACCTTAAAAGTTAGGCCTATTAGTCCAAAAGTTCAAGATTGCTCAAATGAAGTTTCATGCATTTTCTAAAAAATTTCCCAACTTGCACCAATCATAACACTCTCAAATTTCATCATTTGAAGGTGATCTTGGACTATTTGGAAAGCATAAGATGTTCTATATAATCTCTATGTTTACCATTTTAGCATTTCAAAAATTTATCTTGATGTAAGTTGCCTTGAAAAGAAGTGTCTTTTTGTTGACTTTTGAAATGACCTATAATGTATTGGCCCTTATCTCTCAAATGAAGCTTTTTGGACTTGAGCTTAGAAAGACAAAGTTGTAGAGAATTGAATTTCCTTCAAAATTAGCTTTGGTTATGGAAAAACATATGAAGCATGTGAAAGTTATGCTTGGTCAAAGTTCACTTGACTTCTCATAAGGAAACCCTAATTTGGCAACTTTTGACTTTTGATTATTTGAGGGTTTTTCTTGAGGAATCATGATCAATCCTTGATCAAATGATGAACGTGAATTTAAAATATTGATATTGACCAAAAATATTGAAGTTTGACTGTATGTTGGCCATAATTGACTTTTTACCCTATACATTTGATTTTCCATCGTCTGAGCAATTGACTGAGAAAACTTGTGATGCAAGGCTTGAAATCTGACATGAGGATTCTTTGAAGCATATGAGGAGTCGTGAAAACAATTTGAGGCATTATAAGTCACATTTACTTTGAGAAAAGCAAAGCCCTAGTTGTAGGCTAATTGCTTAAGAGAAGACTTGTGTGATCAATTCCTTGAGTAATCTTGAGCAATTGAGAACCCTAGGAAGATGAGGAGACCTCTGGAAATAATTTGGTTTGAAAATGAGAGGGTAAATTTTGGGGTACAACAGCTTCCCCTGTTCAATATTCTTAAACCTGAAGGGTTAGATTGGCATGCTCGCCATTCGTGGTCTGAAGGTGGAAGAGGATTGAACACTTAAGTGCCCAGAAATTTGCACTCGCATGTGCACGAAGTAACACTGTTGGTTGATTATACCGGGAATGGGCTTAAAGATTCCATTTGGAGAGTGACGGGGTGTCTTCGGAGATGGGCTTATAGATATCATCCAGAGTAACTTGTTGATAGGAATATCAGAATGAGTCTACGCCTGACTTTGTCCAAAAGAATATCAGAGTGAATCTATGCTTGATTTTATCTAAACGATGCACTATAATAAGTCTACACCCGACTTTGTATAAAAGATATATGGGCATGAGTCTACGCCTAACTTTGTCCAAAAGAATAATCAGAATGAAATTTACGCTTGATTTCATCTAAAAGATGTATACGCCCGACTTCATCTAGAAGAGAAATTGGAAGGAGTCTGCGCCTGACTCTTTTTACAAAAGAGTTTAAGAAGGAAATCTATGCTTAAGTTCATCTTAATGATATACTAGAATGATTCTATGCCCGAATTTGTCTAGAAGAGGTATTGGAAGGATTCTACGCCTGACTTTTTCCTAAAAGAATTTCAAAAGGAAATTTACGTCTGACTTCATCTGAATGATATAATAGAATGAGTCTATGCCCGACTTTGTCTAGAAGAGATCAGAAGGAAATATATGCTTTATTTCATCTAGAAGATGTCTACGTCCGACTTTATCTATAAGAGATATTGGAAGGATTTTATGCTTGACTTTTTTTCCCAAAAGAGTATCAGAAGGAAATTTGCGTCTGACTTCATCTGAATGATTGACTAGAATGAGTCTACGCCCGACTTTGTCTAGAGGATGCATTTGGAATGAGTCTACGCTCAACTTTATCCAAAAGAATATCAGAAGGAAATCTATGCTTGATTTCATCTAGAAGATGTCTATGCCCGACTTTATCTAGAAGAGATATTGGAAGGAGTATATGCCTGACTTTTTTTCCAAAAGAATATCAGAATGGATCTACGCTTGATTTCATCTGAATGATGCACTAAAATGAGTCTACGCCCGACTTTGTCTATAAGATACGTTTGGAATGAGTCTACGCCCGACTTTGTCTAGAAGATACGTTTGGAATGAGTCTACGCCCGACTTTGTCTAGAAGATATGTTTGGAATGAGTCTACGCCCGACTTTGTCTAGAAGATATGTTTGGAATGAGTCTACGCTCGACTTTGTCCAAAAGAATATCAGAAGGAAATTTATGCTTGATTTCATCTAGAAGATGTCTACGCCCGACTTCATCTAGAAGAGATATTGGAAGTAGTGTATGCCTGACTCTTTTTCCAAAAGAGTTTCAGAAGGAAACCTACGCTTGACTTCATCTGAATGATATACTAGAATGAGTCTACGCTCGACTTCATCTAGAAGAGGTATTGGAAGGAGTCTACACCTGACTTTTCCCAAAAGAGTTTCAAAAGGAAATATACGCCTGACTTCATCTGAATGATGCACTAGAATGAGTATATGTCCGACTTTGTCTAGTAGATGCATTTGGAATGAGTCTACGATTGAATTTGTCCAAAAGAGCATTAGAAGGAATCTACGACCGATTCCATGAAAGTGTTGGTTATGTAGATAGTCGCCCCTTCCAGTTTCGGGAATTGATCTACATCTTGTCTGTAAATTATTGATAATATTCATTTGTTTGCGGATTTAACCTGAAAAGACAGAGTTAGCTTTATGTATCGTCATGATGTATGCATTATGTAATGATGCTCTCAAGATAAATGAGAATGTTGCATGCGTTTTGTATGTATATGTTATGATATTGTAAATGATGTATGGATGCGACATGTCGTTGGAGAGCATTGGTAGCTTCTTATAGCGACGTCTTGTTGGGGACAATAAATCTTTGATTGTCGCTAGATATGAAGAAAGTGATTTTTCAATTTCTTTTGGGAATAATTTTACTGGAGATTTTTGTCTTCTGTTTAAGGATACTCCACTGAGGATCTTCAACTTATGCTTGGGGATAATCAAAGAGAGTCAGTTGATTGTTGTTCGTTGAAAGAATTGATTTTTGCATATCCTGACTGGGGAAAAGAGAGATGGATGCTATCGGACCAAGTTTTACGCATTGTAGCAATTTCTCTGGGAATAGCAACTTTGGTCAAACCCTGCTGGAGGGAAGGAGAGTATTTCATGGTGTTGGAGAGATAGACTCCATTGGGGAATGAAATTCCTATAAACCGTGTTAAGGAAATAATTTATATCGGGGATTAGTATTTCATAGACTGTGTTAACGAAGTTTTCACCATATACTGGGGAAAATGATCGGATCTTCCTATCTGTTGGGAAACCTCTTTGGGAAGATGGTCATGTCAAACTATCCATCAGAGATATGGAAGTGAACTGCTGGAAGATGCCCCAGTTTCTGGTTTGACTTACATATTTAGACTTACTGGGAAACGTGTCTCTGTTGAAGATGACCTGGTGAAGGTAGCTCTATGGGGATTGATTTGCGGTGGTTTGTGGATGACTTGAACCTTATCCTAACTCCTAGAGTCTTTAGTAAATGCTTATTAGGGTGATAAGTCTTCTACTGATAGACAAGTGATGAGATAACGGGACATAGTCATACGTTTTAATCACTAACTTTTTCTACTACCGCCTTTTAAGTTTTTTAGTCTACCTGGATAACCAGTTTTGCCCAAGCCACCTTTTCAGGTTTTCCCGACTTGTCCGGTGTATAATTTTTTATATATCCCTAATTTTTCCCGAACCCTTTTGGTTCGCCGGGATGCCCTTATTTTTGCCTAGGTATGTCGAACTAGCGGGTCTCTTTTACGTGTTGTATTTTTTTACTATGTCCACTGTGATACGGTGGGAGAACTGACTTGAAGGTTTTGTGTTTGATCGCAAATGTTGCGGTTAGCAAGAGTCGCCATCGACTTTTCTTTTATCCAAAAGAAAAGGTGAAAAAGCACAGGAAAGACCTTTTAGATTATTTATTGAGTTTGGGGGGTAGATTATGAAAAGGGAAGGTATTAGCACCCTTTTCATCCATGGTTTTCCATGGGCTCTTAGTTACTTGATAGATCACTTGCTTTTGTTTGAAATTGTGCTTTGTGTGGTTTTTGAAAGTATTTTGTAAAGAGGACATTGTTTAGGCAAAATTTGTAATGATTCTCGTTCGTAAGAATGTATACAAAGATGTTGATCTTTTGAAAATGTTTTCAAGTTTGTAAGATGTTTTGAAAGTGTAGGTGTTTGTTTTGAAAATAGTAAGGATGTTTTATTTTGAAATTGAGCAAGTAACTAGGAGCGTTCTACCTACTCAAAAAGTCTTTCATGTTCATTTTATTTTTCCTTTGACATTGTTGTCTTACCATTAATTTGGTAAGTAACCCTATCTTTGGATGTAAACGAGACGGGCGTGGGTCATCTTATAACTATGATTAACAATGTTGCAAGGTATCTTAGCATTCTCTTTTATGGACCAAGATCATTTGAAAGGCAACATAGATAGCATCATCGAGGGACTATGATCTTGTATTTTTTGCTAAGATACCTCACATGCATAATATGGCCATTGTGTAAGGAAACCAAGTGGATATACCCTAGGGGTGCTTGTGTGCAAGTATATTGTTTTTCATGCTTGGTTTTGTCTTTGATTAGGGTTTTCTAATTGATTGGTTTTAGTCTTTCTATACAAACCCTAATTACTAGCATTTGTATATAAAGCGATAAATTACGGGATTTAAAATTACTACGCTATTACAATACTTGTGGGAGGGGGTGTACAAATTATATATGGGGATTGAAAGAGAATAAAGCCTAATTATCTATTACAACCATATTGAATTTGTACAAGAATTGAAATAAATAATGTACAAAATGAATAAATGTATAAGAATGTAAATGTAAAGAAAATGGATATTTATTTGGATTTTTAAGGAAAAGGGATTTTGTTTTAACCTAATTAATTAAAAGAAAAAAATTAATTAAAATAATAAAAAGTAAACCTAAATTTACTAGGAAAATAATTTAAATAAAACCCTAATCCAAATATTAATTAAAAAAAAAGAAATTAAGTTCATAAAAGGAATATTTTTGGTATTTTTGTCTTAAAAATAATTTATAGTATTATAAAATATTTTTGGTCTTTTTACAATTTAAAATAATATATTTAAATGGTGTAAAAGAAAATAACTAAAACCCTAGTTTTTTTAATTAAATTTATAAACTAACTAATAAATAAATGAAGTATGATCAAATAATTTTTTTGTGTAAAAAATAAATAAACTATATTAAAATATAAATTTAATATTTTTATATTTTTTCTGATTTTTTTAATATTAGATAAAATATTTAAGAAAATAAATAAATAAAAATAAGAAAAAGAAATAAAAATGGGCCAGGGTGTAAATTGCCAACAGGGGGTCAGAAGTGAAAAAACATAAGCCCAAGGAGATGAGGCCCGGGCGCCTGTCCAAAAAATTCAGAATGTGAGAAAAATGTTTAAAAAAACCAAAAGGGTACCACTGGGGCTCGAACCCAGGTCCCTCTAGTCACAGGCGCGCGCTTCTACCACTAGGGTGGATATACATCCATTTATATAATCAAAACAACAAATATATGATAGTAAACAAGTCCATGGCCTGAACTTCATCTTCAACCTCACACCCAGCCATAGCCTCTGTATCTTATTCAAATCTCAACAAAAATGAAAACTGTAAACATGAAACTTGTAGCAAATTTCCTCACGATTTCAGAAATGCAAAGCAATAAAATTATAGATCAAAGATAAGCTTGAATTTTAATGGCCCTAATCTGAACCCTAAAAATTTCAGAAACTTCAATCTTAAAATTCTCTAAGCTCAAGCAATATAAATGAAAACTATGGACATAGTTAGCTTTAGGGCAATGATATCTACATTTTTCATTCAAAAATAAACCATTAATCATGCCTGTATGAAAAGTTCCAAAGTCATAAAACTTACCTTGCAAGAGGGTATCGGGTTTGGAGTTTGAGTAGCTTTCAGTGAGTTCCAATAATTGGATTAGCTTCCTCAAGTTCCCAGGAAGCTAATGGGATGCTTAGCTTGAGCTGAAAGTGCCTAAGGAGTTCTGGAGAAGTCAAGGTGCAAGGTGCTATTTTTGAAAATGGTGTATGATGATGGAGGTGTTACAATGGTGTTGCAGGTGTTGGGATTGTTTGTGTATGTTTTTTATAAGATTTTGAAATTAAAAGGCCAAGAAACGCACAAGCAAATTTGGAGATTAGGCTCAAAACCCAAAAATGACAAGTTTTGAACTCTTTTTGGTGATTCTATGTTGTTGGTGTTTTCAGGGCTTAAGCATGCGTGAGATTTGTGGAAAATGGCTTGTGTATGTATAAGCAAAGAGGTTTGAGTGCTTTTGAAAGTTAGAAGTACAAGTTACAAGCTATTTGCTATGTTACTTGATTTTCAAGAAAAGTGGGAAAACAAGTTTCAAGAGGAAATACAAGCATGGGATGAGTGTTTGTAAGTGTCTAACAAGTTTCTTATGAGTTATGGGACTTGTATGATCAGAAGAGAACAAGTGCAAGGTTCAAGAACAAGTTTTATGCAAAAAGCTACTTTATCAAAATGGCATTGTGCACTTTCTTCCCAAAATGGATATAAAGCATGGCCTTGCATTGAATGCTTGAAATGAGACCTATAACAGTTGTGAAAGAAATTAATTATGGAGTGACTAACAAGTTTGAGGCCTGCAAAGTAGATGTTATGCAGCATAAGTTTGAATTTTGAATCTTGTTCATCACAAAATGACTTGTAATTCAAGTGATAAAACCCTAACTTCATCTCTTCGATTCTCCCTACTCAAAAATGATCTCAAGGAGTTCTTGGATATTTTGGAAAGCTTGAAATGTCATCTACAACCCATCTTTAAATAACTTTTGAAAATTTCCCTTGGAACTATATGAAAAAGTGCTATGAAGTTGGGTCAAAATCCTGACCAAATTAGGAAAAATTTCACTAAGTGTTTTATTTCATGACCATGTGTTCTTAAAATTATAACTTGAGATACAAGCACTTTTGGAAGGATTTGTGTAAAGCAATGTTGTATATTTCATAGAGATATACAACTTTCATGTTGGAAGTTTATTTTGAATCATCTTGCATCATGGTGAAAATTTTGCTCAAAGTTATGAAAAAATAAGAAATTTCCAACACTTAGAAAAATTTCTAAGTTTAGAAATTTTAACTTTTCAAAATGAAATCTTGAATTTTTGATTTCTTGATGAATAAGTTTCATATTTTGACATGCTTTGATGAATTGTAATCTTTGACATTTGAATTTGACTAAAAAGTTAAAGTTTGACTTTTCAGTATACAGTTGACTTTTGATCAGTTGACTGAAAATTCATCTATCAATCCATTGGACTTGAGCAATGTTTTGAGCTATATCATTAGGTAAAAATGATGCAATTGGACTCTTGAGATCATTCCTTAAACCAATTAATCATTTGCTAGGTCAAAAATCATAAATTTCCCTTTCCCAGTCAAAACCCTAATTTTGACCATTTTGCCCTTTTGAAGATTTGATCAAATTTCTTGAGGAATTATGGTCCAAACTTGATAAAATGATACGTATGAGTTTAAAATGTTTATGTGGATAAAAAATTATCAAGTTTGACTGTAATTTGGCCACAGTTGACTTTTTCCTCAATATAGTTGATTTTTAGGTCAACTACTCAATTGACTGAGCAAAAGTGTGATCCAAGGCTTGAAACTTGACATGAGTAATATTGGGGGTCCATAATGATATATGAAATTCATATGGGGCATTGGAAGTTCAAATATCCTTATTCAATCTCAAACCCTAATTTTGGTCATCAGTGCTCAAGGAGGTGTCTTGAGCTGATCAAATCCCTAGTGCAGTCTTGAGCCAAAGGAGATCCTGTGATCAAATTTTTGATAAGTGAGAGGGAAAATTTTGGGGTACAACATATGCCCCTGTTCAATCTTCTTAAGCCTGAAGAGTTAGATTGGCGAGTTTTTCCATTCGTGACTCGAAGGTGGAAGATGATTGGACATTAGAGTGCCCAGAAATTTGCACTTGATGATGTGATGGTTGGTGGTATAGGGAATGGGCTTAAAGATGCCATTTGGAGGGATGATGGAAAGTTTTTGGAGATGGGCTTGTAGATGCCATCTAGAAATGATTTTTGAATCGTATCTGTAAGCTGAAATTGAATGAATATCAGAATAGCATCCGTGTTTGGAGCGTATTTGAACTGTGTTTGAAAGTTGAATCTGAATGAGTATCAGGATGGCTATGGAGCATATCTGAACTTTATCTGAGAAGTTGAATCTGAATGAGTATCAGGATGGCATCCGTGTCTGGAGCGTATATGAACTGTATCTGAGAAGCTGAATCTGAATGAGTATCAGGATGGCATCCATGTTTGGAGCGTATCTGAACTGTATCTGAGAAGCTGAATTTGAATGAGTATCAGGATGGAATCTGTGTCTGGAGCGTAGCTGAACTATATCTGAAAGTCAAATCTGAATGAGTATCAGGATGGCGTCCGTGTCTGGAGCATATCTGAAGATTGAATCTGAATGAGTATCAGAATGGCATCTGTTTCTGGAGAGTATCTGAACTGTATCTGAAGATTGAATCTGAATGAGTATCAGAATGGCATCCGTGTCTGGAGAGTATCTGAATTGTATCTGAAGATTGAATCTGAATGAGTATCAGAATGGCATCTGTGTCTGGAGCGTATCTGAACTGTATCTAAAGATAAATCTGAATGAGTATCAGAATGGAATCCGTGTCTGGAGCGTATCTGAACTATATCTGAAGATTGAATCCGAATGAGTATCAGAATTCCATCCGTGTCTAGAGCGTATCTGAACTGTATCTGAAGATAAATCTGAATGAGTATCCGAATGGCATCTGTGTCTGGAGCGTATCTGAACTGTATCTGAGAAGCTTTTGCACATTGTTAATGGTAGCTATTAATTAACCTTATCCTGAAAAGGGTAAAATGTTATCTAATATGCAATTTCATATTGTATGAAATGCACGGTGTAATGAGATTGTGATATATGCATTTGTGTTATCGATCTTTATGATATATGGATGCGATATATGCATATGTGAGCTAATCTGCTACACTGGTGTTGGATTGGGGAAAATAAATCCCTAACCGTTATTGAGGATATGGAGTGTAAGTCTTCATGTTGTGAAGTTGAAGTGTTGATGAATTTCCGCTAAGAGAAATAAACGCTGTTGTAAGGGAAACGCCGTGTACTGCTTGTAAAGTCCTGTTGGGGAATCCTGAGAAATTTGGCTACTTCTACCGGGGAGTGATAATTGGGAGTTTTGTCCCGCTGGGGATTAAACTGCACACTACGGGGGACTTTATGGAAATAACTTAGAGAGATTTCCCTATCTCTTCAAGCCATCAGTGATCGTCTTTTTATTTTGTTCATTTGTAAACAGTAGTTACGTTCAAATGCATATGTTCAAAAATAAATCATTGGACGTTTTTGTAAATAAAACATAAGAGTAAAGAAAAACAGATAGTTTTGTACTTTCAAAGGGATATCTTTGTATTGACTTTGAGTAAGTATTTTTATACAATGAGACAAACATTCTAGTAAGGGAATGTCGTCGTAAAAAAATGAAAATTTGATACAAAGAAAAGATAGCTATGTGAAATAATCCCATGGGGTTCCCATTCTTCTAAAGCCTTCGTGTCTCTGAGCATCTTATCTATTTGTTGCCTTGTCTGAAGCTGATTGAATTGATCGGAACCGTCGAGTTTGCAGGTTGACCGTAAGGTGATCCAACGGGACATAGTCATACACTTTAATTCCCTGACTTTTTCCTGGACTACTCTTTCGGGTTTTCAGTCCACCGGGATACCCTTTTTTGCCCAAGCCGCCCTTTTGGGTTTTCAACTTGCTGGGAATGTTTTTCGTTTTATCCCTAATTTTTGCCTGAACCTCTTTGGTTCTTCGGAATGCCCTTGTTTTTCCTAGGTGTGTCAACCTAGCGGGTCTATTTATGCGTAATATCTTTTGACCATGTCCATGTTCACAGGGTGTGGCAGGTCGTCACCATCCATGGTGGTCAAGATCATTGCTCCACCAGAGAATATGCTTTTAATCATAAACAGTACTTCGTATGTAGGAGTCCATTTTCCCCTGGGATCACCTTGCGGCAGTATGATACGTTTGATCACCAGATCCCCGACTTGATACACTTGGCGTCTGACCTTTTTGTTGAAAGCCTTGATCATCTGTTTTTGATACATTTGACCATGACAGACAACAGTAAGCCTTTTCTCATCAATCAAGTTCAGTTGATCAAGTCGAGTCTGGATTCAATCGTCTTTGTTCAGCCCTGTATCCTTCATAATTCTCAGAGAGGGGATCTGGACCTCAATAGGCAAGACATCCTCCATGCCATATACCAGAGAGTAGGGTGTTGCCCCGGTTGATGTGCGTGCTATGGTACGATATCTGTGGAGAGAGAATGGTAGCATCTTATGCCAGTCTTTGTATGTCACTGTCATTTTCTGTATGATCTTTTTGATGTTCTTATTTGCAGCTTCGACAACACCATTCATCTTTAGCCGGTAAGGGGAAGAATTGTGATGCTGAATCTTGGATTGCTCGCACAGGTCGGTGATCATAGTATTGTTTAGATTCGTACCATTGTCTATGATGATACTCTCTGGGATACCATACCGATAGATGAGATTATGTATGTTGAATCAGGCTACAACATTCTTGGTACGGAAGCGAAAGAGGCTGCCTCAACCCACTTTGTAAAATAGTCAATGGCCACTAAGATAAAGCGGTGTCCATTAGAGGTTGTTGGTTTGATTTCCCCAATTATATCGATGCCCCACATAGAAAAGGGCCACGGAGTCGTCAAGACATTTAGAGGAACCAGAGGTACGTGCACCTTGTCAGCATAAATCTGAAACTTGTGGCAGGTTCGAGAGTGTTGATAGCAATCTGCTTCCATGGTAGACCAGTAATAACCAGCCCGTAGGATTTTCTTTTCCATCGTATGCCCACTGGAATGGGTGCCAAAAGTGCCTTCATGTAGATCAGCCATAATCTTTTCTGCTTCAACCTTGTCTACGCAACGGAGCAAAACAATCATGGTTGTGTTTGTATAGAATGCCACTACAAAGGAAAACTTAACAGAGAATCTCCTTAAGAACTTCTTATCATTGACTAAAGCTCCTTCCGGATATTCTTGAGCCTCGAGATGCCTCTTGACTTCGTGAAACCAAGGCTGGTCCACTACTTCTTCAGTATTGATCTCGTGACAGTGAGCTGGTTCACCCATTCGTTCAATGGTGATCTGGGGGGCCTCATTATCCCATTTAAGTTTAAACATGGATGACATTGTGGCTAGTGCGTCTGCTAGCTGATTTTCTTCTCGCGGGAAATGCTTGAAATGCTTATAGCTTTTAATCGAGAGTTGAATATCACAAAACAAAGTAATAAAGTAGTTTAAATATAGTGAAAACGAATTAATTCAAGACAAACATGTGCAATGCATTAATGGGAAAACCAAAGTTTGACATGACAGTAATTGTTTGAACAAACAAAGAAATTACAAATAAAAACTCGAATAAAGAAGCTTATGTCGTTGGCAGTAGGGGAAATCCAGTTATTCAGGTCGTTGATGCTATCGATATCTTCCACAACATTAATCTGATCCTAATTATAATTCGGCATGGGAGTGGTGATCACGTTGTGAGTCTCAGGAGGATCAAATTCAATCTCCTTGGCGTCAATCATATTTTGAATCTTATATTTCAGCGCCCAACAATCGTTAGTATCATGCCCAGGACTGTCGAAATGATATGCACACCTTGCATCAGGATTGTAGTTAGTTGGGGTTTCGATGAGATTATATCAACGTAATCAGATTCATCCTCAACATGTGTTGCAATGCCTGAGACAGAGGCATGTTGATTTTTGTAAACTGTCTCTTGGGCTCGTCTTGCCTTTGCTGATTACCCCATTGTTGTTGTCACGTTGGTGCAGGATTAGAGATCAGAACTTCCCCCATAGATTGGTTGTGGTTACTCTTATTACAACCCTTGTGGCCGTAAACGGAATTGGACTCTTTCTTCCTATTGTGTGGCTTCTTTTGAGCATCGGAATATGTAGCCATTTAGATTTTACCACTTCTGATTCCATTCTCAACATGTTCCCCCATCAATATCAGTTCAGTGAAACTGGCTGGAGAACTTCTAAGTAGGTGGTTATAGAAAAGACATGTCAGCATGCTCATGAACATGTCAACCAATTCCCGTTCAGCTAAAGGAGGTTGAACCCTACCTGCAAGGTCTCTCTTGGGCGTACTCTTTGAAGTTTCATCAGAACCCATGGACATACTCTGTAGTTGCACGCGAGTTGGTGCAAAGTCAGCATTGTATTGGTGTCATTTGTAGAAGGCAGCAACCATGTCTTCCCATGTGCAAATGTTGGTTCCTTCCAATTGATAGAACCATTATAATTGCGTCCCTGACAAGCTTTCTTGAAATAAATGCACCCATAATTTTCTATCAGCATTATGGGGTTGGATCTTCTTAACATAAGACCTCAAATGAATTTTAGGACAAGATACACCATCATATTTGGCAAAGACGAGAACCTTGAACTTATGAGGGATAATAACCCCCGAGATAAGACTCAACTCTTCAAAATCCAACCCAGTTACTCTTTGGATCTCCATGGCATTGAGACGATCTTCCAGCTGTTTGTATTTGTCGTCAGCCAGAGGATATTGCTCATCTGAATAGTCTGCTTCTTCGTCATCAAAACCCTGGTTGTTATTCTTCTCAGCCTTCATACTTTTATCATATTCTTCTTGGTCATAATTTTCTTCTTCAAACTCCAAAGCTCAATTGACTGGACCTTTGAGCCTCCTACCCATGTTGAGGATGCCAACTGGTTTCTTAATTTTCCCCTCCCTCTCTTTAGTGATGAGGGCCTTCAGCTCTTCCTGCCCCTTGGCTAGATTCAGGAACATTTGCTGGAATTGAGTGTTATGAGCTTGAAGTTCTTTCACAGTTTGTTCGAGAGCCATATTTTACTAAAATAAAAAGTAAGAAGATGAGAAAATTTGTTCGTGAGGAAAATCTGTTATGCATGATATGTAAATGTAATGTTTTCAAGGAACTTATGAAATTTAAATTCGTTAACCAAAAGGAAACAAAAACAAGATTTTTATTAGTAAGTTCATGTGAATACAAAAGATTATAAAGGAATAAATTAAAAACTCTTAAAGCTTTAAGTTTCTCATGGACGCCTCCTCTTTGTGTTTTAACATATGCATTAAGACTCTGCATCTCTTGAAGTTTCTTTGTCAACTCCAACACTTTCTTCACACTTGCATAAAATTGAGTCTCAAAGGTGTCTCGTTCTTCCTTGAGTTGAATCCAGGACTTCTGCAATTCTTTAAGGTCAGTAGGCATGTTCGGATGAAGGATGGTGTGAGAAATGTATCCTTCGACAACAGGCTCCATGATTACTGGTAGGACAGCAGGATATGGCATTATAAGATTTTGAGCATGAGCTCATATCCATTTGAGATAGGGCACTAGAGGGGTGGAGTTCTTATGCCATAGAATCCAGCTATCAATCTTATTGACCATACCCCAAGCACGGATAAATCTTTGTCAGTAACCTTGAAGATCATTGTCATAGTCGAATACAAAACCCCGGATAAGTGTATCACGAGGACCGTCTCTTCGAGCATAACCAAACTGACGTAAAGCTAGAGAAGGGTTGTAAGTAATTCCTCCCCTTATGCCCAGGAGTGGCACATTAGAGAACTCTCCACATCAGCCAATAATAATAATGTCTTCCTGGGATCGGGAACACCAATAAATGTCTGAATAAGAGAGTGACATTATCCTTTGAGACCACCTGAAACCTTGTTCATTCTTCATTATCAAGCGGGGAAGGTGAAAAATAAACCACCTGTAAGGTATACAACACATGAGAGTTCCTCGCTTCTTCATGGTACAAGTGTGAAGAGAAAGCAGAATATCTCTGAGCAAAGTAGGCACAGGATTATGAGTGAGGAATATCTTGATGGCATTTACATCTATAAGTTGGTCCGGATTGGGAACAATACCAAACCATAGATTAGTAAAGCCAAAACATCTTCGAAATCATGAAAACTCATGGCATCTAGAAACAACTGAGCTTTCTCCATCAAAAATTTTGCAAGGAGACCTTTAACCCCACTCCTAGTTTCCCAATTAGATGCAATGTCGGACGGTTTCAGGTGCAAGGCCATTGCAATATCTTCAGGTATTGGATATTTATCTAAAACAGTGAAGGGTATTTGATCCAATATAGCCACCCCAAGTAACTTAGAGAACTCTTCCATTGTGGGCACCAACTTATAATTGGGAAAAGTAAAGCAATGGTGTTTAGGATCAAAGATCTGGAATAAAATGCTCATCATGCTTTCTTCAAAACCAGAGATAACCAAGCCGATAAAATGACCATGTATTTGGTTGAAATGAGAGCTTTTGGGAACCTTTGAGACCAATTCTTTGAGTTTGGAAGGTATTCCTACGAAGTTGATCCGGATAGTGTTTTTGCGAGCGGAGGCCATAGCCTGCAAAACAGAACAAATATAAATTTCTTGGTCCTTGAAATGGTCAGTGAAAATGCTATGTTATGATGTTATGATGTTATAAATAAACAAGATAGAAAGCACAAGAAAATCACACAAAATGCCTTAGGTTTAAAGGCTTGCATGAGGTTCATAGGTAAGTAACCTCTTGATGTTTAGTTGGCTCAACCTATCCTAAGAAAAGTAACCGGATTCTAGGAGTCTCATATGACTGGTATTTCTCTCGGGCATTGTTTCAACAGAGCAACTGACTTGCCACCGAAATATCCTGAGAGTTGAATCTCAATGAGCGTAGCATCGAGTATCAACCAACTTCGGACTGCACCAAAGTCGGCCACTTCACTACTTTCTAATGGCTAACTTGGGTCAATTAAGGTTCTAAAGGTCAGTCAGTGCTTATGAAACCACGCGGCAGCCTAGTGTTATCCTCGAATGACTCAAGGAACACCAGTACAAACCAATGTGTTGCACTAACGTAGCCATCGCTTCAACCATATCGGTCTACGCCATACATTTTCCATGATTTATTGCTACTTACCTAAAATGTCGCCAGATCCGGGTATATGATTTTTGCAAGAAATTAAACCTGAGCAAAAACCCAAATAACAAAGCAAGTAAAAGTGATATATCCCTAAGGTAACCCCTCTTTTTTAGGTATTATTTCCCCAGCAGAGTCGCCAGTTCTGTAATACGGTGGAAGAACTCACTGTTGGTTTTTCATTTTATCGCAAATGTTGCAGTTAGCAAAAGTTGCCACCGACTTTTCTTTTATCGAATAAGGAAAGGTGAAAAGAACAGGAAAAACCTTTAAAGATTTTGAGTTCGGAGGGTATGTTATAAAATGGAAAGGTGTTAGCACCCTTTTCATCTGTAGTTATCTATGAGCTCTTAATTGCTTAGCTCACTTTAATTTCCTTTGTGTGTGCTTTGAAAATGCCAATGTAAGGCATACTGCTTTTTAATAACCCTTGTATCAGTCCTCAAGAGTGTTTATAAAGCGTTTAAAAGTAGTTATTTTGGAAGCGTGAGGTGTGAAAATTATTTTAATTTGTGAGCAAGCAATTAAGGGCATCTTACCCACTGAAAGATCTTTCATTATCCTTTTCCTTCTCCACTAAGTATGGTGTTATCCATATCATTAGTTGGTAGGTAGCCCCATCCATTAGATGTGAAGGGACAGGCGTAAGGTCGTCGTTATGGTCATTGAAGGAAACATATAGGGATACCTTAGCAATTCAAAGGGATTTTCATCATATATTCGTAGGCAACATCGAGGGACAAGATTATTTCTTGTAGACAACTTCGAGGGACATCGCGGGAGTATAATCTTTACGATGACTTTAACTGAAGGTCTTTGCTATTGGTCTCCTTACGTTCGAGGGACATGACCATTTTTATTCCGAAGGCAACAGAGAGAGGCTACCCTAGAGGTGCGTGTGTGTATAGTGATTCAATTCATGTATGTTTATCTTTGTTTAGGGTGATATAACGATTCGTTTTAAATCTTGCCATACAAGCCTATTACTAACAGTTAAATATTTACAGACAAGCAAGCATAATATAGGTGCAGAAAGTAAAGTGCGGAAAAGTAAATCCTAATTAAGCTATTACAAGGCTTTGGGGCAGATACAATAATATAAATTTGCGAAAAATAAAACTACAACTATTACAAAAAAAACTGCGCGACCTATACAATTTCTCTAAGAAAGTAATGGGGCAAATAAATAAGAAAATGTTAGAAAATATGTTTTAAAGTCCTAAAATCTAAAACGTTGGAAATTATTTTTTTTTGTGTATTTTTGTAGAAAATAATTGAAGTTAATAATTAATAAAAACCTAACTACTCTAATTAATTTTACAAATTAAAAAATAAGACCTAAAATCTAATTAAATGAAAAAAGTTAATTAAGAAAACCTAAAAGACTATTTTTTATTTATTTTATGTAATATTCTGATTTTTATATGTTTTGATTTTAATTATAAAAAAGAAATAAATTAGTGGAAATGGAGTTTCAAAGAGAGAATCTGATCGTTCCCTAGCCATGGTAACTCATCATCCTTGCGTTAAAGCTTGCATTTTCTTATTCAAACATGTTGTAAACACCATGATGAACTCATCTGTGCACACGAAATTAGTTAAATATGCATAGATTAAAAGATTTGAATTCAAGAAAATTACCAAAACTGGTGGGCTTGTGTAAGCTATTCCAGACGTGAATAGATTTGTTTCTGGACTTGGTGAAATTCCTGGGAGCTTCAGGAACACGATTTGAGGCTTGGTTTTGGTTGAGAGTGGCTGGAAATTTTGATACGAGTTTGCACCTTTATTTGAAAATTTGTGATTTTGAAACCTTGCTTCTATGGTTGCCACTTTGTGTCTTTTGCACTTGAGTGTTTCATGTATTTATAGAGGAATGAAATAGATCAAAACAAGGCAAGGATCTTGTATCATTATGTCACAATTCATTGCAAAGAAAACACATTGAAATCTTTCCAAAATCATTTTAAAAATATTCCAAACTTGAAGATTCTTGTTCCCAACATGTTTTCCCGGTTTTGGTAATCTCTTATGAGGTCTTGGGCCTTCTAGAAGATATCCAAATGAAGCCCTCACGCCCTTTGGTCCATCAACTCATATTTTATTTGATTTATTTTGACTTAATTTGAATAAAAATCAACATAAATAAAATAAAAAATCAAAGTAATGTATAAATGGACTTAGAGTACCTCTAACATGTTTTAAACATGTTTAAACCTCAAAAGTTAGGCCCATTAGTCCAAAAGTTCAAGATTGCTCAAATGAAGTTTCATGCATTTTCTCAAACATTGCCCAACTTGCACCAATTATAACTCTCTCAAATTTCATAATTTGAAGGTGATATTTAAATTTTTGGAAATCTCAAGATCTTACATAAAATATCTATGTTGATCGTTTTTGCATTTGAATACTTAATCTTGGTGTAAGTTGCCTTCAAGAAAAGTGTCTTTTTGTTGACTTTTGAAATGACATATAATGTATTGTCCCCTATCTCTAAAATGAAGCACTTTTAGACTTGAGCTTAGAGAGACAAAGTTGTAGAGAATTTAATTTCCTTCAAAATGAGCTTTAGTTGGGGAAAAACATATGAAAGTTATGTTTGGTCAAAGTTCAGATGACTTCTCCTAAGGAAACCCTAATTTGGCAACTTTTAACTTTTGATGATTTGAGGGTTTTTCTTGATGAATCATGATCAATCCTTGATCAAATGATTAATGTGACTTTAAAATATTGATGTTGGCCAAAAATCTTGAATTTTAACTATATGTTGGTCACAATTGACTTTTTACCCTATATAGTTAATTTTCCATCGTCTGAGCAATTGACTGAGCAAACTTGTGATGCAAGGCTTCAAATATGACATGAGGATTATTTGAAGCATATGAGGAGTCATGAAAACCATTTAAGGCATTAGAAGTCCAATTTCCTTTGAGAAAAGCAAAACCCTAGTTGTAGGCTAATTGCTTAGGAGAAGACTTGTCTGATCAATTTCTTGAGTAATCTTGAGCAATTGAGAACCCTAGGAAGATGAGCACACCTCTTGAAATAATTTGATTTGAAAATGAGAGGGAAAATTTTGGGGTACAACACCTACCAACATGGAATTCGATCCATGAGAGTATAGCATACCATAGTCACTCGTACCATTGATGTACTTAAAAATCCTCTTTACTTGATTAAGGTGACTATTGTTTGGTTCATCTTGATATCTTGCAAAAACCTCAACAACAAAGGTTATATCAGGTCTTCTAGCTGTAAGATACAACAAGCTACCTATCATGCTTCTATATGAGCTTTGATCAACAGCAACACCTTTGTCATCTTTTGCTAATTTCAAATGGGTGGGTGCAGGTTTCCTTTTGTGACTAGCATTTTCCAATCCAAACTTATTGACTATATTCTTTGCGTACTTACTTTTAGAGATAAAGATAGAATCATCCATCTGTTTAACTTGAAGTCCAAGAAAGTACGTCAGTTCACCAACCAAACTCATCTCAAACTCTGACTACATTTGTTTAACAAAATGTTGGACCATCTGATATGACATTCCTCGAAACACTATGTCATCAACATAAATTTGAGTTATCATGAGTTTTCCATCTTTCTCCTTAACAAGAAAGGTTTTTTCTATCCCTCATTTTCTGTATCCATTGTTGACCAAAAATTATGTATCCATCTTTCTGTGTTGCTCTCGATCAACCAAAATATAGCATTTGCTGTTAAACACATGAAAGTATGTTACTGTAGGCTTCCTCCCTTTCCACAATTCATATAGAGTATTTGAGGTATCAGTCCTTAAGTTTACTCTATTATGAATATAACATGCAGTATTCATGGCTTTTGCCCAGAAGTGGTATGATAATTTTTTAGCATGAAGCGTAACTCTTGTGGATTCTTGCAAGGTTCTATTTTTCCTTTCCACGATCCCATTATGTTGAGGAGTGATAGGAGATGAGAATTCATGACTGATACCTTCAGAGGCACAAAATTCAACAAATTTGCTATTCTCAAATTCCCGGCCATGATTGCTTTTGTTCCTAACAATGTTGCTTTCCTTTTCTCTTTGGAGTTTTTGACATAGATCCTTGAAAATGTCAAAGACTTATAATTTTTCTTTGATAAAATTTATCCAGGTGAATCTAGAAAAATCATCAATAACAACATAAGCATACATTTTTCCTCCAAGACTTTCAACCTACATAGGACCCATCAAATATATATGAAGGAGTTCCAAAGGTTTTGAGGTGGTTAGATGTTGAAGCTTTAGGTGTGACATATTTGTTTGCTTCCCAATTTAACAGTCTCCACAAACTATTCCTTCTTCAATTTTAAGATTGGGAATCCCTCTGATTGCTTCCTTGGACACAATCTTCATCATACCTCTTAGATGTAGATGACCCAATTTTTGGTGCCACAGATTGGCCTCATCTTCTTTGGAAAACATACATGTGGAAGTGCAACTAACTTCTTGAGGTGTCCATAAGTAAAAATTATCCTTATATGTATCTTCTTTCATTAGAACTTTATTTTCTTTGTTAGTGACCACATATTCAGATTCTGTGAAATAAACCATTAGACCTTGATCACATAGTTGACTGATGTTGATTAGGTTGGCAGTCAGACCTTTTACAAACAAAACTCTATTAAGTTTAGGAGATCAATCATAAGATAGTCTTCCAATACCCTTAATTACTCCCTTAACACTATCTCCAAAGGTTACATAACTAGTTGCATGAGGTTTAACATCCACCAATAGGTTCTTCACCCCTGTCATATGTCTAGAACAACCAATGTCGAAATACCAGTCTTCACTAGATGAGACTTTCAAATAAACCTTTCATTCCTTCTTAGTTTTAACCATGGATGGATTCAAACTAGGCTGAGACAAATTTTTGTGATATATATGAAGCCCATCACTAACTTGTTCTATGTTAGCATATCTGCCACAAATAAGACCTCTTAGTGGTTGCCTTTGGATTTTTGTATGAACTTCTTGTGGTCTGGAAGAATGTTGTGACATTTTATTATACACCTCACCTTTTTCTTCAGCTGGGACAAACTTTGCCTCAGAAAATTTGCCTTTATTTTTCAAGAATAGATAGTTAAACCCTATGCCAGATCGTATTCTCCCTTCTTCTACTACTTCCATGATTTTATCCAGCGTACCAAATCCATTGTTTAACATTAGGACCCATTTGATTAAGTTATAAATTTTAGATGTTAGCAAGGTTACCTCTGCTTGGAGATTAGCAATGTTAGCTAGGTATTCATCCCTTTCAGACTGAAGTTTTGCTATCATCATTCTTTGCTTCACTCTTGTTTGACAGACTTCATTTACCCTTTTATACAGATCTTTGTAGGATTCCAATAGTTCAATATAAGAGCTATCTTCTATCATAGAGTTGCACCTTCCTGTTAGGGAAGTAACATAATCGACAAGCTTTTTCACATGGGATTCATCTTCTTCATAGTTTGTCTTGAGAATCTCCCAGGCATCTTTAGCAGTCGTGCAAATAACTATCCTTTTGAGATCTTCTGTGTCTACTACATGAAGTAGAGCATCCAGAACTTAGGATTTTGTATAAGCAAACTCGTTTTCCTCTTTGGACTAATCCTTCTTTGACTTCAAGGAATCAACCCCATATTTTTTTTTCACTACAAGATGACTCCATCCTTTCATCATAACCTTCCAAGATTTCGTGTTCATGGCTTTTAAGAAAACAATCATCCTATCCTTCTAAAAAGCATAATCTCCATCATTTAACATAGGTGGTTTACCAACCGTTCACCTTTGTAATCCATAGTGCCATAAAATTATATCCCTGAATCTCACCCCCTAACCAGAATAGGGTGTCTGCTGTTGATGCCAATTGAAATTTTGGCACGCTTACAAAAAATGTCAAGACTGGTGTCTCAATGTACAAGAAATGTCATGACAAATGTTATAACATTTTCTAACAACACAACAACAATAATAACAGTGCATAAATATAAGTTGCATAAATATAAAGAACATAATGATATGTTAACACAATTCGGTTCTAACTCACCTACTATGGGGGATACCAAACCAAAAAGGAAATCCATTATTAGTAATATTAATTCGAAGCTAAACTAGTCCCAAGTTTACAACTTCTCACTTAATCCCTACCCAGTGCGACTTCTACCTAGGTCCTGCCTAGATATGAGAAATCGACATCTCACCTCCAATCACCACAATGATAATATAGACCTACCCCAATCCCAATGGCAGTCTCTAATCAAGTCACAGTCACAACAACCTGAAGATAAAACATGAAGATCACACTTCCAAATTACAAAAACTTAGTCTTGCTTAAAATCTTCGACCAAGACATAAAAACTCAACTCTTGCTTCATAGTTTTGAGGAGAACAACAACTTGACAAATGATCAAGCACAATCAGTCAACTCAAATGTATCAGAAATACATGAGAACATACAATAAAAATAGAAACTCCCTTGAAGAACACTCAAACCCAAGAGTGAGAAAATACGACTTCCCCTTTTTTTTTGAATGCTTAATGATCTTAGGTCTAGGTAGTTTCTTTAAATAATCTTCAGCAATCCTTGGGCCTTGAATCTTCACCCAGATATTTCTTGTTGTCCATGATGAGAGCTGCATAAATCAGTGCAGGAAAATCTCCATGATTCTTGGAACAAAACATAAGGTTTCCTAATTAGTCTCAATTAGCCAATTATAACAACATGTGCACAAATGAAGATATTATTTGTTCTAGATTTATAATTCTTGACATGCGATAAATTAGTGAGATATAAAAAAACTTAAATCTCACATAACCAACTAGTGACATCTCAAGAATAAACCAAATTGCACTACCACCTACAACAAACCATGATGTCATGACATTGTCTCTGACATCTGAATAAAAAACACATAACAACAAACCTGTTATAGAAAAACATATTTTAGAAAAAAATTATGTCAATCCACAAAACATGGTACTAACATATCCCGATACCCACATTGCTTATTAGATCTAAATCTATCTCTAGAGTCTAGAACCTAATACTTGTTCATCTTAAATCTGGATTTGAACCGTATATGTCTATATCAACTCAAATCCAACATAAAGCAAGCAATCATCTATATTGATTTGGAAAATAGATAGTATACAACATAGTGATCAACAAATATACATATAATTAAGGTAAACTTACATACAAACCCCAACAAATAGAAAATACAAAGAGAAGAGGAGAAGACACTACAATGAATGACACATTTTATGAAAAAGCTTTCATCTCCAACATGCTAAAAACTGAGAGGATATGTCCTGGGAGCGTAAAGTTTTATTTTTTAATAAGATAATAACATGTTACGTTGGTGTTATAAAAAATCGAGGTAACACAGTTATAAGTTAGCGCCTTTTTTTATTCAAAAAAATAATAAACTTGTTATCTCGATTTTCTTGAGAACCGAGGTAATATAGCTATAAGGAACCTCGCTCAAATCCTCGTTTTCGCAGTTTAAATTTTTTCAACGATTTATCAGTTGGCGTCTTTTCCAGATGTCATTTTTTTTATCAATTGTAATGCTCAATAACTTTGTTATCAATAAACAAGAATATGCCATAATAGAAAAAAGAAATATTTCATTGATAATAAAAAAAACACAACAAATAAAACTACTCAAAAAATTCAAACTTCTCAGTCCACTCAACTTCAACATTACCCCTAACTATCTCTAACTTATAGAAAAGTTAAGAAAGAATTCTTCTATAAGGTATGAGGAAAGTCATTTCCTCCCGAGAAGTATTTATCATTTCCTTCAAGAAGTTGAAAATAGTCAGAGGAAGATTAACTTTGATATTGTAGGTGAGGAATAACAAGAGATGCTTGTCATACCAAGTAAGTATTTTCAGGTCTTTCTCTCTTGGACGGAGATTTGCCACTAGAAGTTGAAACCAAAATTTTGCAAATGGGAGTAGAAAAGCAGGACTGGAGAGCTTATTTTGGTTGACATAAATTCAGTGAGTTGGGTTGAGTAGAAATTGTTGAATTATAATGTTCAACCAACTACATGTCTCTTGACAGTTGATTGTCCTAGAAATTAGTGATAGAGTAATGAAGAAATGAGAGTCATTAATATAGGACTAGATGACTTCATCATGACCAGTTGGCCCAACAGAGGCATTCATCCAGAACTCTTTAACAAGATTAGTGTATACGGGACCATGAAGAATGTGAAAGTAACCATTCAATCTTTGTTTGTTAACAACTTTTCTTAGTTCAAAAATATTGAAACCATTGAAATCAACATACTTTTCATTGATAACAAACAATATATTTGCATTCATTTATGATAAGAAAAAAGGACTTTGAAACAAGGAAACAAGACACAAAGTTGATAACCAGATGTTGAAAATAGGAAAAGACTTTGAAATAATGTTTGAAGACACAACGAGTTAGTAATTAGACGTTTAAATAGCTCAAAAGCCTCTTTGATAATCCAAAAGAGACGTTACGACTTGAATATAACTGATCATTGTTATTCTAGTGATATGATCCTAATGCATGTGCACCACATCGGTGTTCTAGCCTCTCTTTTAATTGTATCTTTTATTTGTAAACTAAATGTTCTAACACGTCGGTTTTCCATAAAAACCGAGGGAACATTTAACGTTAAAATTGGAACCTCTATTTTAATTTTAGTTTTTATTTGTAAATTAAATATTTTAACCCGTTGATTTTCCTAAAAACCGAGGGAGCATTTAGCGTTAAAATTGAGATATTTAGCAAATCCTTAATCAAATCTTTACCGTCCACTTCATGACTATCAATGCTCAAGACATTACTATTAGTGATTTGTGTTAAACATAAATAACTTCCATTATAAAAGCATTCTGAAACTATCATCCACTTTAAGATTTGCAAGAGTCTTTGTCATGAAGAGTTCTCTACGATGGGTTGCAAGAGTAGAAAATTATTTAGGTTTAAGGTTTGTTTTCTTAAATATTTATTTGAGCAGAAAATCATTTACTTATCTAATCCTTTTTTTTATGTAACCCTTTTTTGTTCATATCAGAAACAAATGCAAGCAAAAGCCATATGGAATATTATGCACCCATCATTTGATCTTCCCCATGAAAGATTTGAAGATCCAACATCATGAAGAGTTTAAGGTTTGCAAGAGTGTTTACCATGAATAGTTCTCTATGATGGACTACAAGAGTAGAAAATTATTTGGGTGTAAGGTTTATGTTATATTAGCAGAAAATTATTTATTTATCTAACCATTTTTTGTCTAACCCTTTTTTTGTTTATATCAGAAACAAATTCAAACAAAATCCATAAAGAATACCCTATTTTGCTGGAATATAAGAGTTTCCCATGCATTTGATCTTCCCCAAAATATCAAGAAATTCAGATTTTGATTTGATCTTCCCTTTAATTCGCGATTGATGAGAAATCTGACTTCTAATCATTTGAAAACCATCAAAAGGGAGGAGTTTGTGAGAACGGGATTTGTAACGCTAAGGTTCTCAAGCTCTAAGGTTCTGAAGATTATGCGCTCTTAAGTTCTGAGGTTCTGAAGAACAAGTTCTGAAGATTTTGAAGACAAAGTTATGCTGAACAAGTTTTGAAGACAAGGTTCTAAAGACTCTCATTGTATTTTTTTATCCTTCTAAGCATGCTTCACCAACACACATTCTGAAGCCTACGAAAGAAGATAAGATCAAAAGGTTTTGCGTGAGTAAATAGTACATGATATAAGATTAAATATTCCTTCCACTACTCTGATTTTGTGATGCAATGATTGTACTATGGTATGATATTGTCTACCACTCACACTGACTGTTATGCAAGAATACAGTTGAAATTTGGAATTCTCATTCTATCTGCCAACAAATCTTTCTTTGACTATATAAAGAAGACTTGGAAGAATGAAGAAACAACTTTTGTACCTTTGAAAAGAAACTTTGCGTAAAATTCTCTGATTCATTTTTATTGTAAAGAGTTGTAAAGCAAGAAGTCATTGTTCATTAACTTGCTAGAAACACTTTTTTGTTTATCATTGTATTTAAACTTGTGTAAATCTGTTTTCTTAGAAACATGTTGTAAACTCACCTCTTTGTATTTCAACTGTTGAGTTGATTGTTCCTTAAGAGATTAGGGTATAGTCAAAAATTCTCAAGAAGATATTGACGGATAGTCTTTGTGGATTGTAATCAGTTTGATTATAATGGATTAAGTTCTTGTTGAGAAAGGCAAAATCACCTTAACGAGTAAACTGGATTAACTTCGTTAACAGTGAACCATGATAAAAATAAAATTTTTTTTTTGTTCTTGTTTCATCTTTATTTGTTTGGGAAGAAAAAAATTCAAAACTTTAAACCCAATTAAAAACTTTCATTTCTTGTATTTTCCGTACCTTCAAAAAATCTAAGAGACAAAAATGAACACTTTTGAAAAATCTATTTTATTGTTAATCTCGTAGTGTTGAATCCTTTTCAACATAAATCTTTCTGTACAATTTTCGGTGAATGAGATGTAGCAAGCCAAGTAAAATTGATGTTGTTGCAAAGAGTGAATTGGTTTCTCAGAGCTAAGGTAAGGTTCCATTGATGACTTTAGTTTGTTTTGTTGATGAAATATTTATTCATCACGCGACTCCAACATTTAAAGTTGATTTCGTTCAAGGGAAGTGCAACCAAGATTGCACCCGAATTTTTTAAAGGATGTATGTAGTAAGAAATTATTGATTAAGAGTTGGATTCTTAAAAGAGTTTTGATTGTTGTTATTATTAAAGGAAGAAGAATATACATTATCGGTGGGATTCCTCATTGTTGTTTAGAATCAATTCTGGAAGAAGGAGGAAGATTCTTGGAGCTATTCTACATCTATTGATATCATAATACATCATATAATTGGTGAATGAATATTGTCTTATGCTTACATTAACACGTGGAATCTACTCCTACATCTAAATAACTTGGCAATTACTTTATAATAGGCTTGTACCAAGATAATAGGAATATAGTTGCAACCAACATAAACAACTTAGTGCAACTAACATGGATAATTAGTGTAACGTATAATTAGATTGGGAAATAAACATTACAACTAGTAAGATACATGACAAGGTTATACTAGTCTTTTATAGTGGCTTTCCAAAAGTAGAAGAGCCTTTGTGCTTTGTATTCGAAAAAATATCACACTTCTTCAAATAGAGATCTGAAAGGAATGACACCCACAAGTATATCGGGGAAATCAATTTATTTGTATGATGTAACACATAAGAGTCGTGAGGACCACATTAGCTAGTATTGGTGTTATAATTGCTTGTTTCATATTTACATTTTAATAAGTTTGTTTAGTTTTAGTCTTTAATGTACAAGTGACAAATGCTCATTAGTTGTTAGGTTTGTTAAGCTTGTAACTAACATAGTTATAGTTAGTTAGTTAGTTTTACTTTTACCTTTTAATGCAAGATATATAGCATTGTGTAATCCTGTTAGTTAGTTAGTTGTGAAATCAACCAAGAAAGGCAATAAATCCATCACGGAATATGTTTTAAGAATCAAAGCTATAGTCAATTCTTTGCTAGCTATAGGAGACTCCATAACTGAACAAGATCATATAGATTCTATCCTACAAGGGCTTCCTGAGGAATATAACCCTTTTGTCATGCAAATGTATGGATGTCCCACGCCTTTAACATTTAGTGATGTTGAGGCTCTGCTGTATGTGCAAGAAGCACAGTTGGATAAGTTTCAAGAAGAACAAGCTCTGTCCAACATTGCTGCCAACATAGCACATGCTAATCAAGAAGAATCTCGCTCCAAAGGAACTTATTCTGCGTATAGAGGAAGAAGACGGATTAACCATGGCCACACTCGTGGTAGCGGCAAGTATACTACAAGCAACATACCAACTTGTCAACTCTGTGGAAAATATGGTCTTGAAGTCTCAACCTGTTGGCATCGATTTAATGAGAATTTCATGCCAATCAACTCAAACTCTGCACCCCAAGGAAACAACAACAACACCAATAGCAAGTCAGAAGACACAACTGAAGCACCTCAGAGTTCTTAGAACTCTTAAACCATGACAATGATGGCTACGACAGGTAGATCCTTAGCTTATACTCAAGAGTACAAGCTGCCCTCTAAACTTGAATCTCAACCTTGATTCGCAGATTCAGGTGCTTCCCATCACTTAACACCTTATGATTCTATTTTGCATAATCTCAAATCTTATACAGGAACCAATAGAGTCTATGTAGGTAATGGACAAACTCTACATAAACAGGCCATAGGTTCTATACAGTTTCAGTCCCCTATGAATTCCACATATAAGTTAATTCTACCTAATGTTCTTCATGTTCCTGCCATAACTAGAAATCTATTGTCAGTTTCTAAATTTGACAGTGATAATAATGTCCTTTTTGAGTTCTTACCTAATAAATGCTATATCAAATCGCACGCTTCTAAGAAATTTTTGGCTGAAGGAGTACTTGATGCTAGTGGTTTGTACTGGTTTCCTCAACTGCATTTGGAGTTAAAGAGCTTACAGAGTCCCAATAACAACTTGAGTCCTCATATTGGTATTCAAAGTTATGTAGAGTTTGTTTAAACATGCCATGACAAAACCTGGGGTTAAGCTATGACAGATGAGTTCAATTTTTTTATAGCTAACAAAACATGGACATTAACCACTCTACCCCCTGACAGAAAGGTTGTGGGTTGTATGTGGGTATTCAAAATAAAGGAGAACCCTGATGAGACTATTATCAAACATAAAGTTAGGTTTGTGGCCAAGGATTTTCACCAAGAACAAGACTTTGACTACACTGAGACATTTTCTCCAGTTGTAAATCTTCCACCATAAGAGTCATTTTAACACTTGCTATCACACACAAATGGGCTATTTAGCAAGTGGATGTCAACAGTGCCTTTCGATATGGTAAACTACATGATGAAGTCTATATGGTCCAACCTGTTGGCTTTGAACATACTAACAAAACACTTGTTTACAAACTACACAAGGCTATCTATGGGCTTAAACAAGCTCCACGTGCCTGGTATGAACAACTGACACAAACACTTATACTCTTTGGATTCACTCATCCAAGTGTGATAATTCTTTGTTTGTCTACTCAAAGCAAGGTGTATCTCTTTTTATCTTAGTATATGTTGATGATATTAATTACTCGGTCTAGCTCCTCTCTTATTCAACTGGTTATTGGTAAACTTCATCATGAGTTTTCTCTCAAGAGATTGGGAAAACCAAACTATTTTCTGGGTATTCAAGTTCACTTCTGCAACAATGGATCTATGGTTCTCACCCAGTCAAAATATATCAAGGATCTTCTCACAAAAGTTAAGATGGACAATGCCAATGGGGTCCCTACTCCTATGTTGACAACCTGCAAGCTAAGTAAACATGGTACGAATACCTTCTATGATCCTCATCTGTATAGATCTATTGTGGGAGCTTTGTAGTATGTTACATTGACCAGACCTGATATAGCCTTCAGTGTAAATAAAGCTTGCCAATTCATGGCTTGTCCCTTAGATTCTCACTGGTCTACTGTGAGGAGATTACTCAGATATCTCAGTGGCACTATTAACTATGGCCTGCTTTTGTCTCCATCTATTTCTGCTCTAAAATTTTCCCTACATGTTTATAGCGACTCTGACTGGACGAGTGATCCAGATGATAGAAGATCTACATCCGGATCATGTATCTACTTTAGTTCAAACTTGGTGTCATGGAGTTCTAAGAATCAATCACTTGGTGTCATTAAGTATCAATTAATAAAAAACTTATCTCTTTACTCTTTCTCTCCTCTTCATTCATCTTTTTCACTCACTGAAAAATGCAGAAACTTATGCTCTATTACCAGCTAGAGTCATATGATTCGATTTATTAAAGCCCTTCTTTAAGAGACTCGTTAGATAGAATGCCGCTTTATCATGCACCTCAAGGAAGTCACCTCTAGTAGTCCTCCCATAATGCATTTGAGACTTCAAATACTTCTCAAGTTTATCAATAAACTAAATTAATATTCGTGATGGTCTTGAGCTCGTCTTCGCTACCATAGTGCATGTCTTTTGAGACATAAGCTCTACATTTGCAAGCTTAATCTTCAAATCACAATTTTTGCCAAAAGATTAGAGATAAAATGGATATAAGAAAGCTTGATTTTAACAAAAAGAGAATATTTTACAAAGAAAAATAGGAGATTCTCGGCCCGACCTTCATTAGATACATAGAATTTAAATTATATCTATCATCTCCTTATTTACTAGGTTTATGACATTTTATTATTGTTCTTGTTTTTTTTCTCTCCTTTTTACTTTCTCCTAAACTATAAAATAAGATGTACAATATTTTATAAAAAAAATTATCTTAAGGTCTCTTTTAAAGAGAATGGAGCATAATGAAATAAAATGGAGTAAAATAAAATAAAGTATTTATTATATTGTTTGAATGTTTTTGTAATTTGATGGAATGAAATAGAATATATTAGTTTATTTTATTATATTCTATTAATCTAAAATAGTTAAAGTTAAGACATTTTTTTAATTATTTACTTATTTTTCAATAATCTACTGGTGTTTGTGAAAACAAATTTGCACCTTTCAATACAAATTACTTCAATGTTTTTTTTTTAATTTCATATTTGTAAAAATAATTATTTTAATATTTTATTCTTAAAATTTTAATATAATATTAATTATTAATTTGTTAATTTTTTTTTATTTATTTAGATAAAATAAAAATAATTAAAATATTATAATAAAAACATAATAATATAAAAAACTAATAAATTTATTAATTGTTGACATATAAAAAAAGACAAATATTAAAAATACAAAAAAAAAATATTTATTTTAATAAAAAATGAATAAAAGAAAATTATAACTCAATTGACAAAAATTAATATGTTTAAATTAATCATTATCACCATAGTTCGAACACATTACCACGTTGTGTATCCATAAAAAGAATTAATAAATAAAGAATTATATTTGTTTTTGACGCAATTTCTTTATAAAGTGACACAATTTTTTATTTATAAAGTGACTCAATTTATTTATCATGTTTGCATCCCTCGTTGGTGCAAATCACACTGCCAACATGCTTATATAAAAACAGCCAACAAACAGCGCGTTTTATTGATGGTAAAAAATTCTGAAGGACGTGTATACATAACGAGTGAAGATTTGAAGCTTCTTTTTATTAGAAGGAAGAAGAAGAAAAAACACAGCTAAGAGCTAAGAAGCATCGTTGTTGTGTGGGCCTTGTTACTTTTTAACTTTCATAGTTTCATTAAAGAGTTCACATCTATACCAAAAAAAGAATAAAATAGTTTTTAATGTTCGACGTGGATGTGGATGTGTGAAAAAATTTTAATACAGCGATGACTTTCGATGCAACCCTCTAGAACGATGAGCAACATATTTTGAGGCCGAAAACATACCGCATTGTGAAGCTTCGTATATTTAAAAAAAATGTTTACTTTTTCAAGAAAAAATAACCTACCAAAAGAGTAAGATTCACTTTTAACTCGATTCAACATCAATATTGTGCAAAAAAATTTAGTAATTATTATTATTTTATTTTATTTACCAGCCATATAAAAAATAATATTAATAATATATATATATATATATATATATATATATATATATATATATATATATATATATATATATATATATATATATATATATATATATATATATATATATATATATATATATATTGATCTTACTGGTTGATCATAACCTGTGAAATGGTCGGAAGATGATCTGTAGTCGGGCTGTGATGTCGAGGAGGAAAAATGAAGTTATACATGCAAGACATTTCGACGGAGCATCCTGTCCTAAATTGCGTCTCAGGGCTTACACAAGTTTAAGGCACCTGCCTTTGCTAAATACGACGGGGCATCCTGTCCTAAATTGCATCTCAGGGCTTACACAAGGAGGATCCAGCCCTATACAGCTGACAAAAACTTATGGATCCATTTCTTTCAAGAGAGTCTTTCAGGGACTCAGCTCGAGTGGTTCTATCAATTGAATGGAGCCAACATCCATACCTGGGAAGACCTAGCCACTGCTTTCTACAAACATTACCAGTACAATGCCGACCTTGCTCCTACGCGTACCCAACTCCAGGGTATGTCGCTGGGGTCAAGTGAAGGTTTCAAGGAATACGCGCAGAGATGGAGAGACCTTGCTGGAAGGGTGCAGCCTCCGTTAACTGACCGGGAACTCGTTGATATGTTCTTGGGGACCCTATCCGGGCCCTTCTTCAATCATCTCATTGGTAATTCATCTGCAGGATTTACCGACCTCATCCTGACTGGCGAAAGAATTGAAGCTGGTATCAAGAGTGGGAAAATTCAAGAGGCCACACCTTCTGATACTCACAAAAAGCCTTACACGGGAAAGAAAGAATCTAATGCTGCATACAGCCAAAAGAGTCGTCGTGACCAACATGCAGGGGCAGTCATGATCTCTGGTTCTGCACCACGCCGCCAACCACAAAAGGGAAACCAGCGAAGGCCGGACGAGCCTAAAAGATAATTCACCAACATTAACATGCCATGGTCACAAGCATTGCAGCACATGTTGAAGATGAACCTGATTGCGGTGATTAATCCTCCTGCAAATCCTAAGACTTCCTCTCCAAGCTACAATCCAGAAGCCAAATGTGCTTATCATTCCGATAGCCCGGGGCACGATACCGAGGATTGTTGGGCGCTGAAATACAGGATCCAGAATATGATCGATGCTAAAGAGATTGAATTCGAACCTGCCGAGACTCCCAACGTAATCACTGCTCCCTTGCCAAAACATGGCTAGGGTCGAGAGATTTTTGTTCATTTGAATTCAAAGTTGTATTTTTCTTTTCTTGTTCAGATAAACAATTATCATGTTAAACTCTTTTATTTCATGAATGCATTACACATGTCTGTCTTGATTTAATTATGTTTACTATGCTTAAAATTGCTTCCATATTTTTGTGATGGTCAACTCTTAATTGAAAATTCTAAGCCTCTTGAGGGAGGATGACGAAAACGATACCGCGATCATTACAGTATGCTTTTGAACAGACCCCGCTGATGAGGTACAGGCATTGTTTCAATCCCTAAACACTGGAGTTATAAGGATGATAAACCCTCGTCAACCCATCTGAGCCAAAGAAGTAGGAGTTTTTCTTTTCGAAATTTAAAACCCTTAATCATAACCCGGGGCAGGGTAGTTCTCTCGGTTGATCCAAGCGCGCAACAAATGGCACCCAAAGAGATCCTTACAAAAAGACAGTGATGGTTCAGAACAATCATAAAGACAGGCAGTCGTGATCAAAAAAAAAATCATAAATGAAAAGCCCAAGAAGTCAGAACCTATAAAAAGGGACTTATGAAACTGGGGCATCCCGCTGATTGTAATTCCAAAAAGGAAACAGTTCAGGCAAAAAAAGAAAGGGATAATTAAATCAAAAAGAAAGAGGTCCTGCAAAACCTCAACAAAAAAAAAGGGAGATGACTGCCTATTCAAAATAAGTTATCAATATCCGAATCATCACTGGAAAATCAGAGCAAAGACTCAAACAAGGTCTAACGTATGATCAACTGAGTTTAGGTTTGGAGAACATCACGAAGAGCGGGTGGGTACAAATAATTTGAGCCTTTATCCTTTGTTTCTTAAACCGTGAACCAGGCCACGATATAACCCTTAAAAGTCCTAGCTGAAGCATGGGTTAGTTCGAAAGCATACTGTTACGAAGGTATCCTGACTCCTGAAGGTTTGCTGTAAAATCTCGAGTTGACACCGCACTGTATTACAAAAAAATGCATTTTCAAAATTCAAGACAGACATAGGCTTTTGCATTCTTAAAATAACCTTGTTTGCATATGACTATTTGTTTGAACAGCAGGGAAATTCGCACGATGAACACCTTGTGAACAGAAGTACCTCCAATCAAGGGGCACAGTAGGAGCATTGCCCATTATCTGGGGCATGGCAAAATACTTCCAACAGGGGCAACTCCCTACATTCTGAGAGCGTGGACATAGTCGAAAAATACTGCGCATAATCAAAGACCCGCTAGGCTGACATGCCTAGGCAAAATAAGGGTTTCCCGGCGAACCAAAAGGGTTCGGGCAAAATGAAGGGATGAAATGAAAAAACATGTACACCCGGCAAGTCGAAAACCTGAAAGGGCAGCTTGGGCAAAAATGGGTATCCCGGTGGACTGAAAACCCGAAAGGGCGGTCCAGGCAAAAGTTAGGGATCAAAGCGTACGACTATGTTCCGGTATCTATCACTTGTCTACCCGAAGATTTGTCAATCACCCACACAGGTATCCTCTTCCCTCACCTCCGAAATAGGGGCAATAATGAGTCGTCCAGGCGATCTAGTTGCTCTGTCAACCAAAGTACCAAGGAAAGGTTAATACAAAGATGATTACCATCTACCTTTACAAATTCCAGATCAAGGGTTAACATCCGAGACCAAACAGGACAATCATCCACTTAATCAAAATCATGTAACCCTACACCGGTTCCTTCTCAATTTTCAGACAAAGTCTTACACAGACTCATCCTCCACAAGTAACCTTACCCCGGTTCATCCAGAAGTTTTACACGAACTTATTCCACAAGTAACCTTACCCCGGTTCATCCAGAAGTTTTACACGAACTTATTCCACAAGTAACCTTACCCCGGTTCATCCAGAAGTTTTACACGAACTTATTCCACAAGTAACCTTACCCCGGTTCATCCAGAAGTTTTACACGAACTTATCCCACAAGTAACCTTACCCCGGTTCATCCAGAAGTTTTACACAAACTTATCCTGCAGTAACCTAACCCCAGTTCCTCCAGAAGTCTCACATGGACCTATCTCAAGATGACCTAACCCCGTTTCATCAAGAAGTTTTACACAAACTTATCCTGCCGTGACCTAACCCCGGTTCCTCCAGAAGTCTTACATGGACCTATCTCAAGATGACCTTACTTCGGTTCGTCAAGAAGTTTTACACGAACTTGTCCTGCAGTAACCTAACCCCGGTTCCCCCAGAAGTCTTACATGGATTTAGCTCAAGATAACCTCACCCCGGTTCATCAAGAAGTTTTACACGAACTAACCTCACCAGGCAACCCTACACCGGTTCCCTCTCTTCAAGATGCAGTTTTACATGGACTCGTCACCCAGAAACCCTACACAGGTTCTCCCTTTCCAAAAACGAAGTTTTACACGAACTCATCAAAGTAATCCTACACAGATTCCTTCTCCATTTCAGATGCGGTTTTACACGAGCTCATCAGCAGGCAACCCTACATAGGTTCCCTCTTTCAACTTACAAAATTACAGTTAAAAATCTCCCCAGGAGAATCCAATCCAGTTCCCCAGGAAAGTTGGAGCCCATCTCCCCAAACAGTAAGCTTATCCCCAGTAGATTCTGGAAGCTTACCCCTCGCAGAACACGAACGCGTCGTCCGGCTTTATTTAAAAGAGTTATCTCCTTAACAGGATATAACTGGGTTATCCTCAGCCAAAAGCCACGGAAAGGTCGTCGTCAATACAGTTCTTTCTTACCCTCAGCAAGTTACTACTAACAACTCAGCAAAGTACCTCTCTCCCCACAAAGTATCACTCCCCAGCATGGTCGTCAGAGTATTTTTCTCCCCGCAGAATCTTCCATGTGCCAAGTTTATTCCATACGGAGTCATCTTCTCCTACCGGTATTCTTGCAGTTATCATCCCCAGCGGAAGCAAAATTTATTCTTCAACATCAGCCCAGGATATGACTTCCCGGCACCCGTCAAGGACTTACTTTCCTAAGACAAAAACATACATTCATAAAACATCACGTACATCATTATAGCATGCATAGACGCATTATGTCATACAAATCTCATTTATGTTGAGAACATCATTGCTTGATCCATATCATGCATTGCATATGACTGACCTTTACCTTTCAGGAAAGATGCAGTTGAAATTCTCAATCATATTTCAAGACCTAGACCGGTTCAGTTAATCGACTCCAAAGATTTCTTATCCAGTCCCAGGCCTTCTCTAGTCCAGCTAAATCGACTCCCAACAGATTTTTCTGATAAAGACTCAGTAGAAGTTATCCGAGGTTATAATTTCCTATTGGTTCCCTCTCCGACGGTGAGTGAGGTAATAATTCCTTTTCAGATGGTTCCCTCTCCGACGGTGAGTGAGGCGATAATTCCTTTTCAGATGGTTCCCTCTCCGACGGTGAGTGAGGTGATAATTCCTTTTCAGATGGTTCCCTCTCCGACGGTGAGTGAGGTGATAATTCCTTTTCAGATGGTTCCCTCTCCGACGGTGAGTGAGGTGATAATTCCTTTTCCTATGGTTCCTTCTCCGACAGTGAGTGAGGTGATAATTCCTTTTCAGATTATAATTTCCTAGAGTTCCCTCTCCGACGGTGAGTGAGGTAATTCCCTTTCAGATTATAATTTCCTTTGGTTCTCTTCCCGATACTGCGAAGATGGTAATTCCCACCAAGATTTTCTCAACGAGCGTTGTTGAAGTTAAAGTCACCCAAGGTTCTCTTACCATTCATGCTAAGATAGTAACCATCCCTAGTTCATTCATCACCTTTTGAAGATCCAGACTCAGCTCCTGTAACCAGTCAGGACACATCTATACCAACCATCTGAAAACCAGTTCTTGCAACGTGTCAGGTACTCATTTTTCTTTTGCAGGTATGCAGGTTCTCGCTAAGGAATCTCTTACGCGATCAACACCCAGGTGGCATCTATAAGCCCATCATCCTATTCATCAATCTCCAAATGGCATCTATAAGCCCATTCCTCCATCATCATTCCACTATGTGAGCACAAATTTCTGGGCACTCTAGTGTTCAATCATCTTCTACCCTCGGATTACGAAAGGCACATCAGCCAATCTGCATCCTCAGGTCTAAGAAGATTGAACAGGGGCACCTGTTGTACCCCAAAATTTGCCCTCCCATATTCTCCAAGAAATTGCCAAGTCAAGCTACAAAAATCTCCAAGGGTTGCACAGTGCAAAGGTCTCCTATACAGTCAAGATTAGGGTTTGTGTTCTGGTCAAGAAAAGGAAGTTTTCAAGGGCCCAATCAAGTCTCATATGCCTACAAATATGGTCAAGTATCCTCATATCAAGTTTCAAGACATTCAGCTCAAAATTGCACAGTCAAAACCCTAAATTGCACTACAGTTAACTGTAGGGGCAAAATGGTCATTTGACAGTCAAAAGTTCAAATTTTTGGTCAACATATCATTTTGAAGCCACAAACATCATTTTATCAATGCTTGATCATGATTCTCAAAATTTGGCTCAAAAATCATCAAAATGCAAAAGTTTCCTTATTTGGACAGTTGAAAAAGTCAACTGAAATTGACCAGGGCATAAATTTCACATGGATTATTAGAAAAATTCCATCCAAAGCCCATTTTGAATAGAAAGAAATTTCCTACAACTCATCTTCAGACTTCAAGTCCAAGAAATGCTCTCACAAAAAGTTATCAATTTCAACATTATAGGTCATTTTCAAAAGTCAACAAAAAGGGACTTTAAGTCAAAGGCCATAACTTGAGATTGGTAAATCAAAATGACATGGGACCAAAGGAATTGGTTAGAGGACTCAAAGACCTTTCCAAAATGTCCAAGAACATGAGAAAAGCTTAAAAATTGAGCAAGTTATGCCTTGTAGAAGTTGGGAAATATTTGGATATTTTGAAAAGTCAACATTACTTCAAATGACCTAAAATTGCTAATGGGCCCATTTTTCTTCCATAATTCATCATCCATGACATATGCACGACTACTTGGCCCAAAGGGAAGTCTTTATTCATTTTTTATTTATTTATTTGAATTTTTATTTATAATAATTCATTTAAATCAAAATAAATGTATGAAAAATGCTAACCTAAAGTTTTAAATCTTTTTGTGCATGTTTTACTCTCAAGATTCCGTGCTTGTACCAATATGGAAAGATTTGGATTGATTGGCTTGATTGAGAACAAAAAGCACATGGAAAAAGATTGGAAAAAATCTTAGAAAATCAAATTTCCAAAATCATGAATGCAAGATATTTGGACCCATATTTTTAACCTAATTCACTCTTGCATAAGTATGGAACACAACCCTAATCAGAATACACACTGAGCTGCGCCCAAAAGCCATCATCAAACTTGGAAAATTTTGTCTAAAACTCAATTCTGAAAATCACATTGGAGGGCGATTCAAGCTGAGATTTTCATCTCATCATCTTCCTTAGGCCTTCAGCAACGTGCCTGCATAGATTTCCAAGTCCATAACCTCCTGAATCGTTGTACAGAAGCTAGCCTTTCTCACTTTATTTTCATTATCGTGTTTTACATTCTATTCTCATTCATGATGTTTTGTTTATATATTCGTGATCAGTGAAGCATTTGCAAGCTAACCATATACTTTGATTGTATTTTTATGCATTGTGTACGATTTCACCATTGCCAATTGTTAGGGTTTACAGGATTCCAAATTAGGGATTTTCAAACGAGGAAAAATTGGAGCATATGAATTAGACCATTGACTTCAGCATGCTCAAACGATCATAAACCCACCATCGCGCCTAATTTATGGACCTCCTAGGCCTAATCGCTATTTTTCCAAAACCGGCCTAGGAGAACGCGTGCGAAACCGTTGCCTAACATATTTGTTTTTTCAGGAAAATAATACAACGAAGAAGACGAATTCGTGGCGTGCATTGGTTGGCCCATTTGAATTTCGCGCGAAGAATCACCACTAACGCTTATTTTATTCATTATGTTTATTGTTCATTATATATCAAAACGCGTGGAATGGATTAGTGGTGAGCAAGGCTATTGGTAACATCCCTGACCTGGGTTCGAGCCCCAGGTCTTCATGCTTTCTTAATATTATTTTTCCATTGACATTCACGTGTAGCGCTTGTGCTGGTGGTTCACCATACGCCTTCCAGAATCCAACATCCACGTGCCCCTGGAGATCAGATCAAAGGCTCAGAATTGATGAACACCCTAAGCTTGAGTCAACATGCCAGCACGTGAGCAAAAAGTCCACCAGGCCATGCTTAAATGGGCCAAATTGCTGAAAGATTATACCTCCATATTGGGGTCTGAACCCCCTTTGGTTTGCAATTTTTTCACTTTCTTTATGTTTTTATTTTTTTATTATTTTCTTTTGATTATTGTCTTTAATTAATTCCTTATTTTCACAAAAAATATAAAATATCAATAAAAATCAGAAAAAAGAGCAAAATATAATAAATATTTTATTTTAATTATTTTCATAAACAAATTGTATATAATCGAAGTTAGTATAAATTAGGGTTTAATTTTAATGCTTTTAATAAAAAAATCTAAAAAGAAGTAGAATTAGGTTTAATTAATTTTCATCCTTTTATTTTTCTTTCAAATAACTAAATATTTATTTTATTGTTATAATTAAATTCGCATATAATAATTAGATTAATTTTAGGTTAAAAAACTTCAATATTTTCTTAACAAGTTAAAATAAAATAGAATTAGGGTTAGCGTTTAATTGCAATTAATTTTTTCTATTAAGTCCTAAAAAACATAAAATACCAAAAAAAAACAAATTCTTGCTTTCTTTTTAATTTTAATTAATTAGTTCATCGTTAATTCAATTTTTGCAAAAGGGTCCAACGCCCTCGTTTCGTTCTTAATCTCTCATTAATTCGCGTATTTAGTTTATTTCATTATAATACTTATGTACCTCTCCCGAAGCCATGTAAATTACTTCTCGCACTTTTAATTCTTTTCTTTTTGCTTTCTTTATTTTTTCTGTCAAATCGGGTCCTGGATAATTTTGGCGATGTGGACCCGCGCCATTTGTAATAGCTTAGAATTTACTTTTCTCGCAACTTTTTAACTGCTAACTCAAAAGCATGAAAGAATGTATGGACAAAATAAAAACAAGCGTAGAACACCAATAACATGACAAGATAAATGCAAACGAAAACGACACACGAATCGCACACACCACCCCTAGGGTACGCCTCACTGTTGCCTTGCCTCGAAAGGTGATCGTCGAGTAGAGGATGTCTTAGTAAGTCCTCATGATCCGGGAACCTGGCATGAGGGTAGCTTCTAAGGTGTCTTCCCATTGCTCTGGTGATCACCATGTCCCGAACCTCGAATTGACCCGAACACCTCCAATGGTGGTGGTACCTACCTCTCAATGGTGGGATGGCACTACTTTAAAGGACATTTACACAGACGAATTCCTTAGGGTAGGTAGACGACTCTAGATACTTGCTCTAAATTTCAAAACAAAACGAAATACTTTTCACACCAACACATTTTCAAAAAGCTTTCGAAAGCAATTTTTCAAACACTCTTGAGGACCGATACAAGAGTCGAACCGAAATTTTCAAAGAAACTTTTTAAAACCCACAGTTGAAAAGCAAACAAACCATTTTTGAAAACACAAGTGAGCAAGTATCTAAGAGCCCATGGATAACCATGGATAGAAAGGGTGCTAACACCTTCCCTTTCTATAATCTACCTCCCGAACCGAGAGCAATCTCTATAAGAAATTTTTCTGTGCTTTTGTCCTTTCCATTTGGAGAAAATAAAAGACGGTGTCGACTCTTGCTTCCGCGACATTTCGCGAACCAGCGTTAAACAGTCAGTTCCAGATCCACCGATCACAGAACTGGCGACTCTGCTGGGGAATTAACTTAAAGTGAGATGTACCTTAGGGTTAGTTCATAACTGTGTTTTCAATTGTCTGAATTGCTTGCTTTATTATTGTGGGTACTGTTTCAGGAGTTCTATAGATCCTAACCCAGATCTGGGGATACCTTCTTAGAAAGTAGCAACAAGGCTGTGAGGGAACTGTGCGGGGTATACCGACATGGTTGAAACAGTCTGCTACGTTGATGTGGCACTTTGGTGTGTACCGGTAACCCTTGAGTTCAGTCAAGGAGAGTACGGGGCCTCCGCGTGGTGTCGTGAAGCATCAACTGACCTTAGGAACCTTAATTGAACTATCTTGGCCTCTTTAGGGTAGTGAGATAACTGACTTTGGTGCAGTCCGAGGTTGGTTGATACTCGATACTACACCCAATTGAGGGTTGCTTTCTTGGAATATTTCGGTCGCCAGTTCAGTGGCTAAATTGAAACGATGAACAATGAAAGCAGTCCCGTGATATTGGGACCCTTAGAACCCGATTACTTCTAATAGGACAGGTTGAGCCCACCAACTTCAAGAGGGTACTACCCAGACCCCATGCTGGCCTAAACTATAAGGGCTCTCTTGTGTGACTTGTGTGCCTTCGTATTTGACTACTTGCATGTTTTATCTGACACATGAACTACTTGCAGGTTCTGTTTTAGTCCTTAACTGGGACTCATGACAGGTTTTACTTGAGTTTCTTGCAGGTTTTGGTTCGCAGTCCTTAATTGGGACTCGTAACAGGGTTACTCACATGACCCCATGCATAGCATAACATCATACCATTGCATACATCCCAATCCATTTCAAGGATCTCAAGGGCTTGTGATGCAGGTCATGATAAATCAAACATCTAGCAAGGGGCAAAGAGGATTTATTTTCCTCTAGCCAAAGTTGTCAGGGGCTATGACCCACTGGATATGGCGAGCCTTTGACCCTTGAAGAAGGACTCTCAACAACATGAAGTACCTTCAATCAAGTTACCAGTTTTCAACTCTAACAAGTTTCTCTGTTTACCCCGCGAGGTCCTTGAAATCATTGCATGCATATCATACATACCATTGCATAACAGGTACCCTTTCTCTGTAGGTTACTTACCTTCTTCGCTGTTTATTTCAGCAGTCTCGTCATGAATCCTGAATCCTCAACCGAGCACACTATCAAGGCCCTCCAGGCTCAGAACGCCCAGTTCCAAGGGTTGATTATGAATTTGACCCAGGGGCAACAAGATCTGAAGGCTCTGCTCTTGAAGAAAGAAAAGAAGAAGAAGAGGACTGTTTTGTTCAGCCCTAGACGCAGATCTAGGAATACACTGCAGGATGAAACTGAGAGGACAACTCCATCTGTGGGGAAAGGCAGTCATCAAGAGGAAAGGGTTCCCAGTCCAGTGGTCTCCGACAGCGAGACAGATTTGAACGACGAACAGTACCCTCCGGCTGAAGATAGGTACAAACAGTTGGAAGACCGACTCAGTGCTATGGAGATACAAAAAGTGCCTGGCCTGGACTTCGAGGATCTAGGTCTGTCTTCTGGGGTAGTGATCCCGCACAAGTTTAAGGCACCTGCCTTTGCTAAATACGACGGGGCATCCTGTCCTAAATTGCATCTCAGGGCTTACACAAGGAGGATCCAGCCCTATACAGCTGACAAAAACTTATGGATCCATTTCTTCCAAGAGAGTCTTTCAGGGACTCAGCTCGAGTGGTTCTATCAATTGAATGGAGCCAACATCCATACCTGGGAAGACCTAGCCACTGCTTTCTACAAACATTACCAGTACAATGCCGACCTTGCTCCTACGCGTACCCAACTCCAGGGTATGTCGCTGGGGTCAAGTGAAGGTTTCAAGGAATACGCGCAGAGATGGAGAGACCTTGCTGGAAGGGTGCAGCCTCCGTTAACTGACCGGGAACTCGTTGATATGTTCTTGGGGACCCTATCCGGGCCCTTCTTCAATCATCTCATTGGTAATTCATCTGCAGGATTTACCGACCTCATCCTGACTGGCGAAAGAATTGAAGCTGGTATCAAGAGTGGGAAAATTCAAGAGGCCACACCTTCTGATACTCACAAAAAGCCTTACACGGGAAAGAAAGAATCTAATGCTGCATACAGCCAAAAGAGTCGTCGTGACCAACATGCAGGGGCAGTCATGATCTCTGGTTCTGCACCACGCCGCCAACCACAAAAGAGAAACCAGCGAAGGCCGGACGAGCCTAAAAGACAATTCACCAACATTAACATGCCATGGTCACAAGCATTGCAGCACATGTTGAAGATGAACCTGATTGCGGTGATTAATCCTCCTGCAAATCCTAAGACTTCCTCTCCAAGCTACAATCCAGAAGCCAAATGTGCTTATCATTCCGATAGCCCGGGGCACGATACCGAGGATTGTTGGGCGCTGAAATACAGGATCCAGAATATGATCGATGCTAAAGAGATTGAATTCGAACCTGCCGAGACTCCCAACGTAATCACTGCTCCCTTGCCAAAACATGGCTAGGGTCGAGAGATTTTTGTTCATTTGAATTCAAAGTTGTATTTTTCTTTTCTTGTTCAGATAAACAATTATCATGTTAAACTCTTTTATTTCATGAATGCATTACACATGTCTGTCTTGATTTAATTATGTTTACTATGCTTAAAATTGCTTCCATATTTTTGTGATGGTCAACTCTTAATTGAAAATTCTAAGCCTCTTGAGGGAGGATGACGAAAACGATACCGCGATCATTACAGTATGCTTTTGAACAGACCCCGCTGATGAGGTACAGGCATTGTTTCAATCCCTAAACACTGGAGTTATAAGGATGATAAACCCTCGTCAACCCATCTGAGCCAAAGAAGTAGGAGTTTTTCTTTTCGAAATTTAAAACCCTTAATCATAACCCGGGGCAGGGTAGTTCTCTCGGTTGATCCAAGCGCGCAACAAATGGCACCCAAAGAGATCCTTACAAAAAGACAGTGATGGTTCAGAACAATCATAAAGACAGGCAGTCGTGATCAAAAAAAAAATCATAAATGAAAAGCCCAAGAAGTCAAAACCTATAAAAAGGGACTTATGAAACTGGGGCATCCCGCTGATTGTAATTCCAAAAAGGAAACAGTTCAGGCAAAAAAAGAAAGGGATAATTAAATCAAAAAGAAAGAGGTCCTGCAAAACCTCAACAAAAAAAAGGGAGATGACTGCCTATTCAAAATAAGTTATCAATATCCGAATCATCACTGGAAAATCAGAGCAAAGACTCAAACAAGGTCTAACGTATGATCAACTGAGTTTAGGTTTGGAGAACATCACGAAGAGCGGGTGGGTACAAATAATTTGAGCCTTTATCCTTTGTTTCTTAAACCGTGAACCAGGCCACGATATAACCCTTAAAAGTCCTAGCTGAAGCATGGGTTAGTTCGAAAGCATACTGTTACGAAGGTATCCTGACTCCTGAAGGTTTGCTGTAAAATCTCGAGTTGACACCGCACTGTATTACAAAAAAATGCATTTTCAAAATTCAAGACAGACATAGGCTTTTGCATTCTTAAAATAACCTTGTTTGCATATGACTATTTGTTTGAACAGTAGGGAAATTCGCACGATGAACACCTTGTGAACAGAAGTACCTCCAATCAAGGGGCACAGTAGGAGCATTGCCCATTATCTGGGGCATGGCAAAATACTTCCAACAGGGGCAACTCCCTACATTCTGAGAGCGTGGACATAGTCGAAAAATACTGCGCATAATCAAAGACCCGCTAGGCTGACATGCCTAGGCAAAATAAGGGTTTCCCGGCGAACCAAAAGGGTTCGGGCAAAATGAAGGGATGAAATGAAAAAACATGTACACCCGGCAAGTCGAAAACCTGAAAGGGCAGCTTGGGCAAAAATGGGTATCCCGGTGGACTGAAAACCCGAAAGGGCGGTCCAGGCAAAAGTTAGGGATCAAAGTGTACGACTATGTTCCGGTATCTCATCACTTGTCTACCCGAAGATTTGTCAATCACCCACACAGGTATCCTCTTCCCTCACCTCCGAAACAGGGGCAATAATGAGTCGTCCAGGCGATCTAGTTGCTCTGTCAACCAAAGTACCAAGGAAAGGTTAATACAAAGATGATTACCATCTACCTTTACAAATTCCAGATCAAGGGTTAACATCCGAGACCAAACAGGACAATCATCCACTTAATCAAAATCATGTAACCCTACACCGGTTCCTTCTCAATTTTCAGACAAAGTCTTACACAAACTCATCCTCCACAAGTAACCTTACCCCGGTTCATCCAGAAGTTTTACACGAACTTATTCCACAAGTAACCTTACCCCGGTTCATCCAGAAGTTTTACACGAACTTATTCCACAAGTAACCTTACCCCGGTTCATCCAGAAGTTTTACACGAACTTATTCCACAAGTAACCTTACCCCGGTTCATCCAGAAGTTTTACACGAACTTATCCCACAAGTAACCTTACCCCGGTTCATCCAGAAGTTTTACACAAACTTATCCTGCAGTAACCTAACCCCAGTTCCTCCAGAAGTCTCACATGGACCTATCTCAAGATGACCTAACCCCGGTTCATCAAGAAGTTTTACACAAACTTATCCTGCCGTGACCTAACCCCGGTTCCTCCAGAAGTCTTACATGGACCTATCTCAAGATGACCTTACTTCGGTTCGTCAAGAAGTTTTACACGAACTTGTCCTGCAGTAATCTAACCCCGGTTCCCCCAGAAGTCTTACATGGATTTAGCTCAAGATAACCTCACCCCGGTTCATCAAGAAGTTTTACACGAACTAACCTCACCAGGCAACCCTACACCGGTTCCCTCTCTTCAAGATGCAGTTTTACATGGACTCGTCACCCAGAAACCCTACACAGGTTCTCCCTTTCCAAAAACGAAGTTTTACACGAACTCATCAAAGTAATCCTACACAGATTCCTTCTCCATTTCAGATGCGGTTTTACACGAGCTCATCAGCAGGCAACCCTACATAGGTTCCCTCTTTCAACTTACAAAATTACAGTTAAAAATCTCCCCAGGAGAATCCAATCCAGTTCCCCAGGAAAGTTGGAGCCCATCTCCCCAAACAGTAAGCTTATCCCCAGTAGATTCTGGAAGCTTACCCCTCGCAGAACACGAACGCGTCGTCCGGCTTTATTTAAAAGAGTTATCTCCTTAACAGGATATAACTGGGTTATCCTCAGCCAAAAGCCACGGAAAGGTCGTCGTCAATACAGTTCTTTCTTACCCTCAGCAAGTTACTACTAACAACTCAGCAAAGTACCTCTCTCCCCACAAAGTATCACTCCCCAGCATGGTCGTCAGAGTATTTTTATCCCCGCAGAATCTTCCATGTGCCAAGTTTATTCCATACGGAGTCATCTTCTCCTACCGGTATTCTTGCAGTTATCATCCCCAGCGGAAGCAAAATCTATTCTTCAACATCAGCCCAGGATATGACTTCCCGGCACCCGTCAAGGACTTACTTTCCTAAGACAAAAACATACATTCATAAAACATCACGTACATCATTATAGCATGCATAGACGCATTATGTCATACAAATCTCATTTATGTTGAGAACATCATTGCTTGATCCATATCATGCATTGCATATGACTGACCTTTACCTTTCAGGAAAGATGCAGTTGAAATTCTCAATCATATTTCAAGACCTAGACCGGTTCAGTTAATCGACTCCAAAGATTTCTTATCCAGTCCCAGGCCTTCTCTAGTCCAGCTAAATCGACTCCCAACAGATTTTTCTGATAAAGACTCAGTAGAAGTTATCCGAGGTTATAATTTCCTATTGGTTCCCTCTCCGACGGTGAGTGAGGTGATAATTCCTTTTCAGATGGTTCCCTCTCCGACGGTGAGTGAGGCGATAATTCCTTTTCAGATGGTTCCCTCTCCGACGGTGAGTGAGGTGATAATTCCTTTTCAGATGGTTCCCTCTCCGATGGTGAGTGAGGTGATAATTCCTTTTCAGATGGTTCCCTCTCCGACGGTGAGTGAGGTGATAATTCCTTTTCCTATGGTTCCTTCTCCGACGGTGAGTGAGGTGATAATTCCTTTTCAGATTATAATTTCCTAGAGTTCCCTCTCCGACGGTGAGTGAGGTAATTCCCTTTCAGATTATAATTTCCTTTGGTTCTCTTCCTGATACTGCGAAGATGGTAATTCCCACCAAGATTTTCTCAACGAGCGTTGTTGAAGTTAAAGTCACCCAAGGTTCTCTTACCATTCATGCTAAGATAGTAACCATCCCTAGTTCATTCATCACCTTTTGAAGATCCAGACTCAGCTCCTGTAACCAGTCAGGACACATCTATACCAACCATCTGAAAACCAGTTCTTGCAACGTGTCAGGTACTCATTTTTCTTTTGCAGGTATGCAGGTTCTCGCTAAGGAATCTCTTATGCGATCAACACCCAGGTGGCATCTATAAGCCCATCATCCTATTCATCAATCTCCAAATGGCATCTATAAGCCCATTCCTCCATCATCATTCCACTATGTGAGCACAAATTTCTGGGCACTCTAGTGTTCAATCATCTTCTACCCTCGGATTACGAAAGGCACATCAGCCAATCTGCATCCTCAGGTCTAAGAAGATTGAACAGGGGCAACTGTTGTACCCCAAAATTTGCCCTCCCATATTCTCCAAGAAATTGCCAAGTCAAGCTACAAAAATCTCCAAGGGTTGCACAGTGCAAAGGTCTCCTATACAGTCAAGATTAGGGTTTGTGTTCTGGTCAAGAAAAGGAAGTTTTCAAGGGCCCAATCAAGTCTCATATGCCTACAAATATGGTCAAGTATCCTCATATCAAGTTTCAAGACATTCAGCTCAAAATTGCACAATCAAAACCCTAAATTGCACTACAGTCAACTGTAGGGGCAAAATGGTCATTTGACAGTCAAAAGTTCAAATTTTTGGTCAACATATCATTTTGAAGCCACAAACATCATTTGATCAATGCTTGATCATGATTCTCAAAATTTGGCTCAAAAATCATCAAAATGCAAAAGTTTCCTTATTTGGACAGCTGAAAAAGTCAACTGAAATTGACCAGGGCATAACTTTCACATGGATTATCAGGAAAATTCCATACAAAGCCCATTTTGAAGAGAAAGACATTTCCTACAACTCATCTTCATACTTCAAGTCCAAGAAATGCTCTCACAAAAATTTATCAATTTCAACATTATAGGTCATTTTCAAAAGTCAACAAAAAGGGACTTTAAGTCAAAGGCCATAACTTGAGATTTTTAAATCAAAATGACATGGTACCAAAGGAATTGGTTAGAGGACTCAAAGACCTTTCCAAAATGTCCAAGAACATGAGAAAAGCTTAAAAATTGAGCAAGTTATGCCTTGTAGAAGTTGGGAAATTTTTGGATATTTTGAAAAGTCAACATTACTTCAAATGACCTAAAATTGCTAATGGGCCCATTTTTCTTCCATAATTCATCATCCATGACATATGCACGACTACTTGGCCCAAAGGGAAGTCTTTATTCATTTTTTATTTATTTATTTGAATTTTTATTTATAATAATTCATTTAAATCAAAATAAATGTATGAAAAATGCTAACCTAAAGTTTTAAATCTTTTTGTGCATGTTTTACTCTCAAGATTCCGTGCTTGTACCAATATGGAAAGATTTGGATTGATTGGCTTGATTGAGAACAAAAAGCACATGGAAAAAGATTGGAAAAAATCTTAGAAAATCAAATTTCCAAAATCATGAATGCAAGATATTTGGACCCATATTTTTAACCTAATTCACTCTTGCATAAGTATGGAACACAACCCTAATCAGAATACACACTGAGCTGCGCCCAAAAGCCATCATCAAACTTGGAAAATTTTGTTTAAAACTCAATTCTGAAAATCACATTGGAGGGCGATTCAAGCTGAGATTTTCATCTCATCATCTTCCTTAGGCCTTCAGCAACGTGCCTGCATATATTTCCAAGTCCATAACCTCCTGAATCGTTGTACAGAAGCTAGCCTTTCTCACTTTATTTTCATTATCGTGTTTTACATTCTATGCTCATTCATGATGTTTTGTTTATATATTCGTGATCAGTGAAGCATTTGCAAGCTAACCATATACTTTGATTGTATTTTTATGCATTGTGTACGATTTCACCATTGCCAATTGTTAGGGTTTACAGGATTCCAAATTAGGGATTTTCAAACGAGGAAAAATTGGAGCATATGAATTAGACCATTGACTTCAGCATGCTCAAACGATCATAAACCCACCATCGCGCCTAATTTATGGACCTCCTAGACCTAATCGCTATTTTTCCAAAACCGGCCTAGGAGAACGCGTGCGAAACCGTTGCCTAACATATTTGTTTTTTCAGGAAAATAATACAACGAAGAAGACGAATTCGTGGCGTGCATTGGTTGGCCCATTTGAATTTCGCGCGAAGAATCACCACTAACGCTTATTTTATTCATTATGTTTGTTGTTCATTATATATCAAAACGCGTGGAATGGCTTAGTGGTGAGCAAGGCTATTGGTAACATCCCTGACCTGGGTTCGAGCCCCAGGTCTTCATGCTTTCTCAATATTATTTTTCCATTGACATTCATGTGTAGCGCTTGTGCTGGTGGTTCACCATACGCCTTCCAGAATCCAACATCCACGTGCCCCTGGAGATCAGATCAAAGGCTCAGAATTGATGAACACCCTAAGCTTGAGTCAACATGCCAGCACATGAGCAAAAAGTCCACCAGGCCATGCTTAAATGGGCCAAATTGCTGAAAGATTATACCTCCATATTGGGGTCTGAACCCCCTTGGTTTGCAATTTTTTCACTTTCTTTATGTTTTTATTTTTTTATTATTTTCTTTTGATTATTGTCTTTAATTAATTCCTTATTTTCACAAAAAATATAAAATATCAATAAAAATCAGAAAAAAGAGCAAAATATAATAAATATTTTATTTTAATTATTTTCATAAACAAATTGTATATTGTAAGTGCCCTGGCTGGAGAGTTGGCCTCATTTGTAAAACAAATAAGAAAGCAAGTTTACCCAGATCCCCTCTGTTGTTTTAATATGTGGTGTTGAAGAAGTTCAACATCTGGACCTACATGTTATGTAAGATGTCACAACATCAGCATGTGACATCGCGCCTGAAACTAAGTACTGTTTAAGTAACTATGTTATATGTTGAATGTTTGTAACAGCTGTGACTTATAACCTAACTATTCTAAGTGATCTAGGTTATTTGTTGTGTTGAAAAAGTTCAACATCTAGGAAAACATGTTAGATGTAATGTCATGACATCTAACTTGACATCACGACAACAGAATTGATAATTCAGTTACAGTTCTGGTACTTAAATACTCTGAGAATATATGTGGCGTTTCTTGTGGAGAATCTGAAGATCAATCAAGAATCAATCAGAATATTTGAAGAAAATACTGTTTCTAAATATGGAGATATTTTAGGAACTAGAAGATTGAAGACCTTGATTATAGGAGAAGTTTGCTGCTGAGTTGTAACAGCAAGGAGAAAAACTTGCTGAGTTAGGTAATAGGTTATAAATAGCAGATTGTAACCTAGGGTTTGATGGACACATAATGTAACATTAGAAGGTGTTTTTGTTAGGTAAACCTGTCGGTCTGTGGCAAGGTTACCATGTATGTAACTCGAAACCTGTAGGTAAGAGTTTGAGTGTTCTTGGATGAAGCTGTGAAGCAAGTCTAAGTATTTCTGCATTACTTCATATTCATTGTAATGTAGGAAACCAAGTGGGAGGGCACTGCTTCTTGAGCAGGAGTAAGACTTCTGTTGTTGCGACAATAGGAATGGAAACTGGTAGGTTTCTATCTAGGAGTTCCTAGGTATAGGTTGCACTGGGTAGATGATTAAGTGAAGGATGGGAACTTGTGAAGTTTAGTCCTGAATTAATATTGCTAATAGTGGATCTTCTTCCTGGCTTGGTATGCCCCCAGAGTAGGTGTATTACACCGAACTGGGTCAACAACTGATTTGTGTTTTTACCTTCAATACTTTATAATTCTGTCTGTTATACAACAAAGTAAAACTGTAATGTTGAAACAGATGATGTCTCAAAACATGTTAAGACATCATGCTGATATCTGTGCAGGAGAAACAGAACTGTGAAGGTTGTTTGCTCTCTGTTGATCATGTGTACCAGATGGACAGAACTAGGTACATCGTGTGGTCTATCCTCTGCACCATCAAAGTATATCTGGTACAGCTTGGATAAAACTGTGTGAATGTTACAGATGATGTCAAAAGAGATGAATGGATATCCTGCTGGTTTGTGTGCATGATAAACAGAACTAAGGGGTTGTTTGCTTCATGGTATGTGATAGATGATGTTGCAACCAATGTTGCGACATCAGACTATGAATGGATAATGTACAAACCAAAGCTACTTGTTCGAGAACTGCAGATATGGCAACCTCTATGCTTCTGTCATACTTTAGTACTGAATCACAAAAATTGGGTATCTACCTTGCAGTGTATTTATTATGTCATATCAGATGTCTAGACATTGAGTATAACATCTGAAGACTGGCATACACCAGAATTTCAATTGGTATCAGAGCAGGCATCCTATTCTGTTTCTGGATGAGATCCATGGGTGATACTTTCTGGTATCTGCAAGGTCAATTTTAGTAATGAAGATTGTAACCTGGAATGGTTTGCTATTTCCCTGAATGGTCCCTTGAAGTGGGAGGATGGACTGTTCTTGACAGGAATTGTGTGCACCTGTCTTTGGTGATTGGCATTTGGCCTGGTTGTGTGGTAGCTGCTCTAGGTTTGATTTATTTTCAAACCTAGGATGTGTGTACGCCTGAAGTTGTGTGTAGTAGTCATGCTAGGTTTGAACCATAGTCAAACTTGGTCTATTTTTGAAGGCTAGTCTGGTGGAGTGTGTGTGCAAAGATTGGGTTGTATTATGTTCTTCCGCTGTGTAATACCTGGCAAAACTCAAGCTCTGATTGAAGGCTACTGTATTCAAGGATTCAACATAAACTATTGAAGATGTCACAGATACTTGAGTCCTCTCAAGTCCACTCATGAAGACATTCTTCGTTCAGGATGGCAAGAATCACATAATCACGGATTAGTGTTATACGAAGACCTTGAAGAAATTTCAAGGAGGGCCTTGTTCCAAGGTGATGGAACTGATGTTCTATGTGATGGTGGAACAAGGATGCAGCTACTAGTTGAAGAGCATATGTTTTGAGTGTCAAACAAAGGGATACCTTTGTTTGGAACCTACTCCTGACCTGGAAGAGGAAACATCTGTGTGTACAAAGTTGACAATGGTAGAGCCAACTATGTCTGTATGCTCCCGAAGGTTACTTTTAGAAGTCAGAACTCTAGAAGTGGAGCTGGTTGAGATGTGATATTATGCAATCCCTATTGGTGGGCTTATTCCTGAAGATTGATCAGGGCTGAGCAGGTGTTCCCTGGAGTACTATGGTGTGAAGAAAGACAAGTCCATTGGTTAATAAAAGTCAATGATGGGGCAACATTATTGCTCCTTCATAGAAGTAGATTGGGATCATAAATCTTGTCATATGAAGACTCAGAGTTTGGTTAAGGTATAACTCTTGGAGTTACTTGAATCTGGTAGGGATGTCATATGTCATGTCGAGACATTTGTGTACAATGCAAGGATATTTTGTGTGGAGCTTCCATGATTGGTAGTTTGAGGGGGAGATTTGGTTAACCTCCTCACATTGGTTCAGCCTGGTGTTTAACTAGCTGTTGACCTATGTCACATGGGTTCTGGTTGTTGTGTGACATATTTGGAAGGAAGGACTCATCTCTCTCATTCCTAATGATGAATCTGATCTGGTAGGAGTCTCAAGTCGGTTGAAGTAAGTAGAGTTTGTTCAGAGAAAATTCTATTTACTTAAGTCAAGGGTGGCAACCTAGATATCTCAACTCTTTGGTCTCTCAAAGAAAGAGCTTGCAAGAAGAAGATATTAACACACGAAGAGTATGTCAAAGTATTCAAATGGTGAAAGTATCTTACTGGATAATGGGAAGAATTTATGATCAATTGCTATTTGTGACAAGTACAAGTATTTAATTGATTATCTTTGGAGTTGTTACATGTTCCTGTCTCAGTGTATCTAAGCCTTTTATGATAACTGGAAGATCAGACTATCTTTGGAAGAAGTCTGATAAACATGAAGGTGGCATTTGATTCATGGAGGAGATAATCAAACTGTAGCATTTGGTCTATCTCAGCAGTGGATTCTGAGAATCAAGATAATCAACATATGACAGCTGATTATTATCAAGAAAGTTTGATTCACAGTATGAATGCGTTCAATCAATATTGTTGAACAGAGGGTGCGCTCTTGAAGACATGAAGATGCGTCTTATGTTTTCCATTCATCAAGGGGTCTTATCTACTTTGAATCAGAAGCTGCATTGAAGGTCCAACTGAGTATTGAATGTGTCCTACTTGTTTCCATGAGGAGAAGTGATTGTCCCTAACAGGGGGAGTATTGGTTTGTACAAAAGGTCTTCATCAAACTCGTAGGATATAAAGTGTGGCACCTTATTAACTATTGGTATGATGTGTTCAAAACTGAAGAAGACTATGTCTGACCGAATGTCATCACATTGGTAATGACATTGTTCCTAATTTCCTCTAAAACTACAAACAGGAGGAAAATTGAATGAAGTATGGATTATTACTAATAAATCCATGTGTGTACAGTTGTTTGACTCAGAGGGAGTAACCATCCTCTTTGAGAAAATGGAATGGCTTCAAGCTGCTAATCTGAAAATAGCAGAATGTATGACGACATAGGATTTGAGCATGTTTTCATCTGCTAAGAAAACTGAGCTGTTGTGTCTCATTATGAAACAGTTTAGTGAGCTGGAATGTTTAGGTGATAACTTGTCATCTAATAAAGGTATTATATAACTAATGCAGAGTGTAATATACCAACGATGTTTCTTGGAAAGGGGATCCTAAGACAAGGGAGTAGTCTGTTCTAAAAGACAAATGTCTGTTTTAAAAGGGCATCCTGACATGGTCAAAGGGTCAAACCCAAGGGTAGGTACCTGCATTAAAACCAGTCCTAGGGTACTGAAACTGTCAGAGTAAAGTACCAAGGTCGTTACTATCTATGCCAAAGTTGCATTATTTATGAAGACTCTCTCTATTCCTTCTTTTCATCAGAGGGTTTCAGCAATATGAAGTTTGTTAGCATCTGGGAAAATTGTGCATGGGTATGGATCTGTATGGGCAGTCTTTGTCAAATTCTGGCCAAAAAGGGGGAGAAAGATAGGGACTCAGGCGAGACTCAAGTGAAAGCAACAGACGGCAATGTCCAGCAAAACTCAGGAGAAAGCAACATGATCCCTAAGTAAGTGACTTTGGTTGTGTCTTGTGTTCTGAGTTAAGAGGATAGTTGTGACTTGTGATCTGAGTTACATGATCACAAGTAATAATCTGGAGAAAAGAAATCCTCTTGGGGCATCGATGGAGTGGAGTTGCTCACAGTTGGCGACAGAGGTTTGTTGTTTGCTCAAAGGACATCAGCCTCTACAAAAGAAGATGTTAGACAAGATGTTGTAACATCTCAACTGTGTTGTGGCCTGGTCCCAAAATACAACTTGAACTTATTTGTTTTAGCCAAAATTTGCCAAAGGGGGAGATTGTAAGTTCCCTGGCTGGAGAGTTGGCCTCATTTGTAAAACAAATAAGAAAGCAAGTTTACCCAGATCCCCTCTGTTGTTTTAATATGTGGTGTTGAAGAAGTTCAACATCTGGACCTACATGTTATGTAAGATGTCACAACATCAGCATGTGACATCGCGCCTGAAACTAAGTACTGTTTAAGTAACTATGTTATATGTTGAATGTTTGTAACAGCTGTGACTTATAACCTAACTATTCTAAGTGATCTAGGTTATTTGTTGTGTTGAAAAAGTTCAACATCTAGGAAAACATGTTAGATGTAATGTCATGACATCTAACTTGACATCACGACAACAGAATTGATAATTCAGTTACAGTTCTGGTACTTAAATACTCTGAGAATATATGTGGCGTTTCTTGTGGAGAATCTGAAGATCAATCAAGAATCAATCGGAATATTTGAAGAAAATACTGTTTCTAAATATGGAGATATTTTAGGAACTAGAAGATTGAAGACCTTGATTATAGGAGAAGTTTGCTGCTGAGTTGTAACAGCAAGGAGAAAAACTTGCTGAGTTAGGTAATAGGTTATAAATAGCAGATTGTAACCTAGGGTTTGATGGACACATAATGTAACATTAGAAGGTGTTTTTGTTAGGTAAACCTGTCGGTCTGTGGCAAGGTTACCATGTATGTAACTCGAAACCTGTAGGTAAGAGTTTGAGTGTTCTTGGATGAAGCTGTGAAGCAAGTCTAAGTATTTCTGCATTACTTCATATTCATTGTAATGTAGGAAACCAAGTGGGAGGGCACTGCTTCTTGAGCAGGAGTAAGACTTCTGTTGTTGCGACAATAGGAATGGAAACTGGTAGGTTTCTATCTAGGAGTTCCTAGGTATAGGTTGCACTGGGTAGATGATTAAGTGAAGGATGGGAACTTGTGAAGTTTAGTCCTGAATTAATATTGCTAATAGTGGATCTTCTTCCTGGCTTGGTATGCCCCCAGAGTAGGTGTATTACACCGAACTGGGTCAACAACTGATTTGTGTTTTTACCTTCAATACTTTATAATTCTGTCTGTTATACAACAAAGTAAAACTGTAATGTTGAAACAGATGATGTCTCAGAACATGTTAAGACATCATGCTGATATCTGTGCAGGAGAAACAGAACTGTGAAGGTTGTTTGCTCTCTGTTGATCATGTGTACCAGATGGACAGAACTAGGTACATCGTGTGGTCTATCCTCTGCACCATCAAAGTATATCTGGTACAGCTTGGATAAAACTGTGTGAATGTTACAGATGATGTCAAAAGAGATGAATGGATATCCTGCTGGTTTGTGTGCATGATAAACAAAACTAAGGGGTTGTTTGCTTCATGGTATGTGATAGATGATGTTGCAACCAATGTTGCGACATCAGACTATGAATGGATAGTGTACAAACCAAAGCTACTTGTTCGAGAACTGCAGATATGGCAACCTCTATGCTTCTGTCATACTTTAGTACTGAATCACAAAAATTGGGTATCTACCTTGCAGTGTATTTATTATGTCATATCAGATGTCTAGACATTGAGTATAACATCTGAAGACTGGCATACACCAGAATTTCATATATAATCGAAGTTAGTATAAATTAGGGTTTAATTTTAATGCTTTTAATAAAAAAATCTAAAAAGAAGTAGAATTAGGTTTAATTAATTTTCATCCTTTTATTTTTCTTTCAAATAACTAAATATTTATTTTATTGTTATAATTAAATTCGCATATAATAATTAGATTAATTTTAGGTTAAAAAACTTCAATATTTTCTTAACAAGTTAAAATAAAATAGAATTAGGGTTAGCGTTTAATTGCAATTAATTTTTTCTATTAAGTCCTAAAAAACATAAAATACCAAAAAAAAACAAATTCTTGCTTTCTTTTTAATTTTAATTAATTAGTTCATCGTTAATTCAATTTTTGCAAAAGGGTCCAACGCCCTCGTTTCGTTCTTAATCTCTCATTAATTCGCGTATTTAGTTTATTTCATTATAATCCTTATGTACCTCTCCCGAAGCCATGTAAATTACTTCTCGCACTTTTAATTCTTTTCTTTTTGCTTTCTTTATTTTTTCTGTCAAATCGGGTCCTGGATAATTTTGGCGATGTGGACCCGCGCCATTTGTAATAGCTTAGAATTTACTTTTCTCGCAACTTTTTAACTGCTAACTCAAAAGCATGAAAGAATGTATGGACAAAATAAAAACAAGCGCAGAACACCAATAACATGACAAGATAAATGCAAACGAAAATGACACACGAATCGCACACACCACCCCTAGGGTACGCCTCACTGTTGCCTTGCCTCGAAAGGTGATCGTCGAGTAGAGGATGTCTTAGTAAGTCCTCATGATCCGGGAACCTGGCATGAGGGTAGCTTCTAAGGTGTCTTCCCATTGCTCTGGTGATCACCATGTCCCGAACCTCGAATTGACCCGAACACCTCCAATGGTGGTGGTACCTACCTCTCAATGGTGGGATGGCACTACTTTAAAGGACATTTACACAGACGAATTCCTTAGGGTAGGTAGACGACTCTAGATACTTGCTCTAAATTTCAAAACAAAACGAAATACTTTTCACACCAACACATTTTCAAAAAGCTTTCGAAAGCAATTTTTCAAACACTCTTGAGGACCGATACAAGAGTCGAACCGAAATTTTCAAAGAAACTTTTTAAAACCCACAGTTGAAAAGCAAACAAACCATTTTTGAAAACACAAGTGAGCAAGTATCTAAGAGCCCATGGATAACCATGGATAGAAAGGGTGCTAACACCTTCCCTTTCTATAATCTACCTCCCGAACCGAGAGCAATCTCTATAAGGAATTTTTCTGTGCTTTTGTCCTTTCCATTTGGAGAAAATAAAAGACGGTGGCGACTCTTGCTTCCGCGACATTTCGCGAACCAGCGTTAAACAGTCAGTTCCAGATCCACCGATCACAGCCGTATTCAGGCACCTGTGCATGGCTCCCTCCCAACTGCATCTGAACGACATTGCATTCATGTGAGCGTTTGAAATAGTTTGCGACTACTTGAAGATAGGGGCCATTATTTCTTTGTTCTTCTACTGCTTCCACCTTCAGAGGAGCAAGGTCGACGGTAAATGGGGATGGCTTTCCCTGAAGAAAGGCAATGGAAAGTTGTTCAAAGCTTATCTAGAGTCTGCCCGCCATTTCAAAGAACAGTACATTTAGGTGCAACCTTCTTCAAGCAAGGCGATGTTGAACGTCTTCAGGACCGTTCCGGTGCAAAACGAGGATGGTACTCCCCGTCTGAACGAGCTAGGAGACCCCGTAGTAAAAATGGTTTATAAGTTCCCGTTCTAATGGACGAGGAAGCTTTTTGATAGTGAATTGGGCTCCTATGTCTGGAGGGAGGGGGAGCTCGGAACCGAGGACCTGGACAACTTCGTTGTCTTGACTGCGTTCTTGGCTCAGACACCTCACGTCCGGCGAGTCGGCCGGGGAGGCAGTCTTGTAATCGACAAGAACGGGGAGCCTGTATACGAGTCGAACCTCATAAACGTCTAGGAGCTCCTCGGAAGCGAGGAACCCGTTAAATACTTGGGTATATATATATATATATATATATATATATATATATATATATATATATATATATATATATATATATATATATATATATATATATATATATATATATATATATATGCTTCTAACAGTATTAAGTGGTCGTCGTTTATTTGACTCCACATTTACTGACTATGTTTCTTTTCGTTTGTTTTGCACATAACATGAATCCCACTAAGGAACGTTTGGTCAAGACTCTTGCTGCCAGAGCGAGGAGGGCTCAAAAGGATGCACAGACTAGCTCGGGGCCCGCTCCTGCCTCGGGGTCGGGCGACTCATCCTCTTCCTAAGCTATAGTCTCTCTTTCTCCTATCGTCGTTTCCTCAAAAGTGAAGAGGCCGCGTCCCGAGGGGAGCGTCGACCTGACTGGGGAAAGGGGAAGGGAATGTCCGACTTGCCTCCCTGCTAGCTGGAGAAGTCTTTCTTCGAGGGAGCAACTCTCCGTCTTCCCTGGGCTGAATCCCTTCGTCTCGAGGGAATTGGCCGCCCGGAGAAGAGGGCAATGCTGGCGCAAGATGTTGGCGGTTTGATGCGGATCTTGGAGATGGCGGTCGCCTACACCGAGGGAAGTTTCTCTCAGGAGATAGAGCTGAAGAATCTTCGGGCCAAGCTGGCTACGAGCGAGAAGGCTCAAGTCAAGGAAGAAAAAGCCCGGAAGTTGTTTGATGAAGAATCGGGGAGGCTCTCTGAGGAACGCAAGGTCCTCTTGCTTGAGAAAAAGGACCTTGAGGAAAATGTTTCGGCCCTGACTGTCGAGATTATGCCCGTTGAAGTTGAGCCAGAGGATACCAAAGATCTGAAGACTCGGGGCGAGATCGTTGCTTGTTTTTAGTTGGTTGTGGGTGATGCTCAGGCTGCTTCCGAGGGGAACTTCAAAAATGCTGTAAAGCAGATGCACGTGTTGAACCCCAATGTTAAGCTCAACACCTCAGGAATGGGGGTCAATTATTACGTGGCTGCCGGTAAGATTCTGGTCCCTGATTATCTCAACGAGTTTATCGCTCAGCCGACCGGGGGTCCTGCCCAACTGTCGGTCGTTGTTGAAGGAGAAGTTGAAGGATAATTGTTCTATGCTTATTCCGGCCTGCGTACTGCATTTGTTGTATTTTTGTTTCTCCGGGATTTTTCCCGTTTATGTAACTTTCGAACAAGTATGGTCTCTGTCCACAAATTTATTCTTTTTGGATGTGGAGTTAAAATCCTTTTTGTTGTAATATTCGTACATTAGCGGCCCAAGTGGTCGTTTTGTTTAATTTCCGGCCAATGGTCATTTGGTTTGAATATTTAACTTGTGTTGTTTACATGTTTGTTGATAAACTAACCCGTTAGGACATTTTTTTTATTTTGCTAAGAGTTTATAGCGGGGATTTGCTCGTTTGGTATGTTCGTTAGTGTGGGAAAACTGATCAAATGACCAAGGTGAATATCAGGCGTAGGCCGGAACCCAGGTCTCGTTTCGAGGGACCCGGGTTCGGCAGCGTAAACTTCCTGTCGCGAGTCGGGCATTCTACTGTCGTGGCATAAGAATTATGGAGCTCGGTCGAGTTATCCATGTCGGGCTGAAGGTGCGCTCTTCATAAGAGCGGAGCCTCGCTCCTTCTGAATACTTTGGGTGCTATGCTTGTGCCTAGGCATGCACGCGTGGGTGAGTTTATCTTATTGACCAAACTCGCCGACTGCTCAGTGTCTTAAACTATAATATTGTTTTATCTTTTCAGCGTTCCATGATCGAACAAGCTTTTCGCCTTGTAAATTTTCCAAGTAATACGCTTCAGTCCCTATTTTCCCGTAGACGCGATAAGGACCTTCCTAGTTCGCTGCGTGCTTGCCCTCGTGAGATTCTTTGTGATTTCTCTTTAAGACAAGGCTTCCGACCTCGAACTCTCGTCGTATGACCTTGGCGTCGTAGCGCATGGCTATTTTTTGTTTGAGCGAGGCCTCTCGTAGGGCCGCTCCTGTTCTGATTTCTTCCACCAGGTCCAGTTCTTCATGGAGGGCAGCGTCGTTCATCTCCTCATCGGGAGGTTCCTCAGTTCCCCTAAAAGGTTCCTCGATCTCTACGAGAATGACGACCTCCGTCCTATAAGTTAGTCGAAAAAGGGTCTCCCAAAGTACACTGTGTAACTCCTCGACCCATCTTTTCTTTGTCTGGTCCAATCTTCGCTTGAGGCCCCTGAGTGTTACTCTGTTTGCAGATTCAGCTTGGCCGTTTGTTTGGGGATTCTTGACAGAGGTGAAGTGTTGGGTGGTGCCTAGTTTGGTGAGGAATTCCTTAAAGGTGTAGTCTGTGAACTGATTCCCGTTGTCGGTGACTATCGCTTATGGAATGCCAAACCGAGCGAGGATATTTCTTTTAAAGAAGCGAATGATGTTTTGGGAGATGATTTTGGCCAAAGCTCCGACTTCTATCCATTTGGTAAAGTAGTCGATCGCTATGATTAGATATTTGTTCTGATTGGTTCCGACGATGAATGGACCGAGGAGATCCAATCCTCACCACGTGAAGGGCCAGGGAGAGGAGAGGGATTTAAGCTCGTTAGGTGGAGTTAAATGCATGTCTCCATGCCGTTGGCATTTATCGTATTTTTTCACGTGCTCTTTCGCGTCGTGCTGCATGGTGGGCTAACAATGTCGTGCTCGCAAAGCTTTTCTCGCAAGGGATCTTCCGCCTAGATGTTGGCCGCTGATGCCCTCGTGGATTTCGAGCAAGACACGCTCCGCCCCGCTTTGGTTGACACATTTGAGAAGGGGAATGGAAAATCCCCTCCTGTAAAGTTTTCCCTCGACCAAAATATACAAGCAAGCTCTCCGCCTGACAATGGCCGCTTCTTTCGGGTCGTCGGGGAGTTTTCCCTTAGTAAGGTAATCGTGTATGAGGGTCATCCAGCAATCATTGTTCCTGATGGCGAACACTTCTAAGGTAGAGCACGACTTTTGGGTGCTCGTTCGAGTAAGTATTTCATGTATCACCGACTTATTCCCTTCTTTTTTCTTCATGCTCGCCAACTTAGATAAGATATTTGCATGAGCGTTATGCTCACGAAGAACATATTGTACGTCCACAAATTTAAATTTCTTTTTCCTCTTCTGGACCAGGGTCTAATATTTAGCGAGTTGGCCGTTTTTGACCTGATATTCACCTTGGACTTGAGAGGCGACCATCTAAGAGTCGGTGAAGATTTTTACTTCCTCGACTCCCAAGTCTTCGGCCAATCGTAAACCTGCGAAGAACGCCTCGTATTTGGCCTAATTGTTGGAGTTCAGAAAAGATAGAGCGAGGGAGACCTCAATTAGGGTCCCTTCCTTATTTTCCAGTATGATGCTTGCGCTGTTTCCAATCGAACTGGAGGCGCCATCGACGTAGATTGTCCAACAACGTGACTCGTCAGGATCTACGGGCGAGGTCATTTCAGCTACGAAGTCAGCCAAGGCTTGAGCGTGAAGGGCTTTCCTGCTCTCGTATTGGATATCGAATTCAGAGAGCTCCAAGGACCATTTCCACATTCTGCCGGCCATGTATGGTCTTTCGAGCAGTTGTTTTATTGGCTGATATGTTCAGACCACTATGGTGTGGGCCAGGAAGTAGTGTTTGAGTCTCCTCACTGAATTAACAAGGGCTAGAGCTACTTTTTCGATTTGTTGATATCTTTCCTCTGAGCCCTGTAGGGCCTTGCTCATGAAGTAAATTTTCCTTTGTCCCTCTGGAGTTTCTCTAATCAGTGTCGCGCTTAATGCCTCGGAGGCGACGGCCAAATAGAGGTAGAGGACCTCGTCTTTCTCGGGCCGAGAAAGGACGGGCAGCTGCGACAGCGCTCATTTTAAATGAATGAGGGCTTGCTCGCATTTGGGCGTCCAGTCAAAGTCGGCTTCCTTGTGCAAGAGTTTGAACAAGGGAAGCGCGTGCTGGGCGGACTTTGCCACGAATTGAGAGAAGGAAGTGAGCATGTCATTCAAGATCTGGATGGACTTTTTCTAGGTGGGCGTCGGAAATTTGGAAAATTCCCGACATTTGTCGGGGTTTGCCTCAATGCCTCGTTCCGTTAGGTAGAATCCGAGGAACTTTTCTGCCCGTACGTCGAAGGTACATTTTTCTGGGTTGAATCGCATCAGGAGATTTCGAGCCTGCTCGAACACTTTCTTTAAGTGGGCGACATGGTTGAGCTCCTCGGTGGACTTGACGATCATGTCATCCATTTAGACTTCGAGCATGTCACCTATCTCGGTGTGAAAAACTTTGTTCATCATTCGCTGATATGTAGCGCCCGCGTTTTTTAGGTCAAAAGGCATTACATTGTAGTAATAGTTGCCCAACTCGGTCATGAAAGCCGTGTATTTTTTGTCTGTTTTCGCCATTGGGATCTAGTTATAACCAGAGTATGCGTCCATGAATGATAGCAATTTGAAACCGGTCGAGTTGTCGACCAGTTTGTAAATATTGGGGAGGGGATAAGCATCTTTCGGGAAAGCCCGATTGAGATCAATATAATCAATACACATGCGCCATTTTCCATTATATTTTTTCACAAGAACTACATTTGAGAGCCAGGTTGGGTACTGGGTTTCAGAAATAAAATGTGCCTCTAAGAGGTCTTTTACAGCTAGTTCTGCAGCTTTTTCTTTCTCGGCCAGCTGCTTTCTTTTACACTGCGCAACCGCCTTGAGTGCAGGATCTATAGTCAAGTGATGACATGTAACTTCTGGATCTAAACTGGGCATCTCAACTGCACTTCAGGTGAACAAATCAGCATTCTCCCTTAGGAAAGCTTTGAGTTGCCTTTTTTCCAGGTCGGTGAGGTCTGCTCTGATCTTCACTCTTCTAGTGAGGTCTTCTCCGAGGGGAATGAGCTTGAAGTCTCCGTCCGGAATTGGCCGTGTGTGACTTGAGATTTTTTCACAATCTGCAGAGGGGGGCGAAATTTCTTCTTCGACCATAGGCTCATTTCCCTTCCTTCTTTGCTCGAAACGATCCTCCTTGGAAAAATGGTTGTCGAGGTCAATGGTGTCGACTCTTGGCAGCGGCTTGACTTCCTCAGAGATGGAGGGCAGTGTGGCTCTGATGGTCGTTCGAGGTTGAACGCTGATGGAACTGAGGCCCTTGGCTGAAGCTTTAAAACACCTTCTTGCTGCTTAGATGTCCCCGTGGAGGGTGGAGACCAAGCCTTCGAATGTGTAGTACTTCATTTTGAGATGCACGGTAGAGGGAACCGCGATGAGTTCGGCGAGAGTGAGTCTCCCGAAGATGAACTGGTAGAGAGACGGACAATCTACCACCGGGAATTGGGTATTAATGGCTCTGGCCATTACCCCTCTCTCAAAGGTGACAATCAACTCGACATATCCCCAGGGTTTCGTGTTGGCTCTATTGAAGCCCTGAAGATCTGATTCCACGTAAGGGGTCATATTGCTCTCATTCAGCTGCAAAGTGATGAACAAATGGGCATACATGATGTCTACCGAGCTATCTTGGTCGACCAGTATGTGTCGCACATTGAAATTCTCCACGCGAGCTCTCACGAGTAGTGGGATGGTCGAATTAGGGGCTCCACCCAACAATTCCTATGCATAGAAGGCGAGGGGATGAGAGCCTTCTCCAAATTTATCGAGCGTGGCGTCCATATCTGAGTTGGCTTTGATGAGTTGGTCGAATCTCCTCTTTACCGACCCAATTGTGTGCTTGTTGAATCCTCTGCCAAAGATGACCATAGATGCAGGGAAAGATTCCCAAGGACTGTGGGAGGAGAAGTACAGGGGGACGTTCTCCATGTCTGAATAATAGAAATCTTTCGGCCGTGAGAAACTCATGGCAACCAGAATAGTGTCGAGATCGGGGGACTTCTTCTCTTCCTCAAAATTTTTGGTTTCTGGCACTTCCTCGCGGGCGCCCTCCTTCTTTTTATACTGCTTGAGGTGCCCGTCTCTAATCAGTATTTTGATTACATCCTTGAGATGAATGAAATCCTCTATTTTATGCATGTGACTTTTGTGGAACCTTCAATATTTGCTCTTGTCGATTCCCGGGTTGGACAGTGTTTTTCGGGGGAAGCGCACCTCGGCTTGCTTAAATTCAGAATTGGTGCATTCAGAAAGAATACGCTCCCTTGAGGTTGTCAGAGGGGTGTAGTCATGGAAACAACCGGCTGGCCCCTTATAGTGCTTGGAATCGTGGAACTTGTCTTCCTGTTTCTTATCTCTTCGACGGGATGTCGAGGGGTCATAGTTCTTTGAGGACTTGGCACTCTCTATGTGCCTTGATTCCCTGGAAATGTTGGACGCTTCCTTCTCCTCGTACTGTATGTACGCCTGGCCCTTGAGGAGGAGGGAGTTGAGCATGGTCGGTGTCTCAATGCCTACAACTCTAGAAGAGTTACTGCGGGGATGGAGCCTGCGCTCGAGGAGATACTTTTTCATGTTGTCAATCAATTAGACCTAGACTGCTTCCTTGTTGAAGCGTCCAATATATGCTCGCATAGACTCGTCTCTACCCTGGATGATTTCTTCGAGTGAAGCCTCTGATTTCGGGTGTCAACAGGAGGCAGTGAAATGCCTCGAAAATATCATCCTGAGATGCTTCCATGAGGAGATGGATTCATCAGGGAGGCTCTTGTACCACGATATCCCCCCTTCCTAAGAGTGGTTATGAAGAGTCTACATTTGATGGCCCCTCTGAATCCTCGGTAGTCGAGGAGCGCGTCAATGTTCTCGATCTGCTCGTCAGGGTATGTTATTCCATCATAGGTTCCCAATGGAGGTGGCTTCTCCAGGCCGACATGGAGTGGGGCCTCTGTGTCTCCCTTGATAGCGGGCCACAGCGCTCGTCATCCTCACTATCCGCGGGAGATGGAGAATAGGAGTGATAGTTTCTTCCCCGTCGATCGTCACAGTCTTGTCAGGGGGAGGGGCTCCTCCATTTCTGCTTTAGTTTAGGTGAAGGTAATCGAGCACGATCAATTTTCTGGTTGTCTTTTCTCTTCTTGAATGAAGGGGAATCTTGATCTCTCTCAAGAAGTGTGTGGTTCCATTTCTTGAAGAAAGAAACGTCGCGCATCTCCTTTCTTGGTGGTACGCCACACCTGGGTGGTGATATACAGTGGGAGTTTCGTTATTGGGTTCTCCTAGGAGGAGATCTTGATCGCCTGTTCTCCCAGGCCCTTATCCTTTGATTTTGTTGTAGGATAAGGGTGTTGGTCTGATTGATAGCAGCGAGCAGCGCTACCATGGCCGGTTCGGTGTTGAGAGGGATGGGAACTGGTTGCATGGCTTCCGGTAGTACCTCGGTGGGACTCTTGGGATGTCCCTTGTCCAAGAATTGGTCGTCGCTGCGTCGGGCGTTGGTTGAATCTGGAGACACAGTTTGTTCATCTCGGAAGCCCAGGTTTTCCTCGAGGGGAGGATGTTCCTGACTTCTGTCGGTTTTATGAGCAGGGGAAAGAATAGTCTTTTTGGGCAGATGGAGATCATCATGGTCGGCCATGATTAGTGAGAGGAATCTTGAAAAGTTGCTTTGATCTTTAAGTTTTGAGGAAAGAAAGATGGGGAGAGAAGTTTCCCACAGACGGCGCCACTGATCTTACCAGTTAATCAGAACTTGTGAAGTGGCCGGAAGATGATCTGTAGTCGGGCTATGAGGTCGATGAGGAAAAAGGGGGTTATACCTTCAAGGCACTCTGACGATCAAGTAAGAGTGGGAACAAGGAGATACAAGCAAAGTATTAAGGTATTGGTGGTGAATAGTGAATATTCGATACCCGGCCCTCACATGTGTGAGGGTTTATATAATGCCCCTGACGCATGGCCATTGGTTCCTAATTTCACGCCTGGATATGTGAGTCCGTAAAATCAGGTAACTGCCAGGATTTGGTCAAATTGGGCGGATGTGCTCGTAACTAGCCATTGGTTCCGAGGAGAGGGTCAGTTACGGGCATCTCTCTGGTCAGTTCCTGGTGGCCTGCACGGCGTTGATGTCGGGCGGGCTGAGAGGATGCTCGTTGATAGTCCTAGGCCAATGCTGGTTTGGGAGGGAAAATGGTCGATATTTCCCGACAGATAGCAGGCGGTTCGGGTCATGGACGTGCGGGCCGTATCAAAGAAAAGGTCTAGACTGAGCCCATTCAAATTGTCGGGCCATTCCATAACATATAGATATATTTATTTATTTATTTATTTATTTTGTATCAGCCCTTCTGCTATATTTAATTATTGATATAAAAGAAAAGTTTCTATTACTATAATTCTATTCATATTTTTAAATTAAATAAAAAATAATCTACAAAATCTTGAGAAAAACTGAACAAATAATTCTATAGGTTGTTAAAAATCTATATTCAATATTGATTCTCATAAATAACCAAATAAATAACCCTTCATATGGATATAAGCTGTAGCGATAAAAAAAATGTAGCGGGGTAAATCGGAGATCAAACTATTAATTAATTCGTCTCACAAAAGCAAGAGTCGCCACCACGCTTTATTATTTCCAAGGGAAAAGGGAAAAGAGCGAAATAAAACCCTAAAATATGCAATGTAAAATAACACTTTAAAAGTAATGAAAATACAAGGCGTTTTTTGAAATGAGGTCTAGAGTTCGGGGGTTGGTTATACAATGGGAAGGTATTAGCACCCAATGTATCTATAGTATTCTATAGGAACCTTTTGAAATATCTGTTTATTAAAAAAAATGTTTGTTTGATAAAAAATAAATTGTTTTGGCCGAAAATGGGTATGGACGAGTTTTCGAAAATACGACGACCTAACGTCGAAGTTTTGACTTAAAAAGTGTGAGTTGTGAACAATTGAATATTTGGGGAAAATTATCTTAAGTTTTTTAACAAAATAATAAACGAAAGATGAATGAGGGTATTCGCGCTATGTGCTTGATGACATGAAGTCGACAAAAGATTGATCGATTCCCTTGGATTCAAACACAATGCAAAATAATTGAAAGGAGATTAAACAACTAAGAATTAAACTATTTACACGATTAACAAACAAATACTAATTAATTAAAGTTTGTTGGATTAAATAAAAATAATTAACAAAATTAATTTCCAATTAGCAAAAATGAAAAAAAAATGAAACAATTAAAAAGACAAAGAACCAAATTAACTATTAGTAACAAATAACAAGATAACGAAATAAAACAATAAAAATAAAAATAAATGAGAAAAAACAATAAACAGGGGGTGTATGGCAATTTCACTGGGTTAATTAAAGGAATTTCTGTTGAGCTGGATCACGGGTAAAGCCTAAACGAATTTGAGTAGTGAAAGCAAACCCTAGATGGCCAAATAGAGTGAACGGTTGTACTCTTAGTATTGGAACTTGGTCTATCAAATGAATTCAATTAATTATTCCTAATTAATCCAATTAAAAGCAAAATCTCTCTCCTCAAGATCTTATCCTCACGATCTCTCTCTCTTTCGATTTCTAAACTTTGTTCCTCTCAATTTCTAAACTTTGTTTCTCTCATCTTATGGCTTCCATCATCTTTATCCTGATTTCGAAACAAAATTCAAACATATCTTCCGAAAAAACTCCCTCTGTCCGATTATACTCTTTTTTTCAGTCCATGCCTCGAAAAAAAAAAAACTTTTAGCCGATTTTCAATTTCTTGGTTACTCACGGCTCAATAAAAAAACAAAATAACTATAAAAACCAAAGGATGCACACAAGTACATATTCATATCTATAGTAAAACAGATGTTACAAGTTATGATACTGACAAGAAAATGCAGAGAGGAACGAAGAATACCGACTCCGAATGTTCTCGAAGGTGACACTCCCTAGGTAAGTTTCTTTGCTTTCAATATTCTTCTCCTTCTTCTATTGAGTGTGAGTCCTTTGTCTCCTTCGTAAGCGAGAGTTTTAACGATGATTAAGGTGAGTTGAAGTTTTATATTTGTAGATGTGGTTCTAATGCAGCGAAGTTGAAGTTTTACTGTGTGGAATTTGTGCCTTTTCCTCTATTGATTTTTCTTTGGAATTTTTCTCTTCTTTTTTCCCGTGAAACTGACTCTAAATTGTCGGCGTTGTTGAATTTGTTGCTATAGCTCTGATTTTTCTCGATTTTGAAGTTTGTGTGGAGTATGAATGTTGTGTTTTAAAGGTTTGGAAATTGATGGAAGTTGGGTTTAGAATATGGAAAGTCGTGGAGGTGTCACGGTGGAGCAAAGTGTCGCTGTAGTTTTTGTATGGAATTTTTTTTGGAGGATACTGAAGGTTGAAGTTTGTTCTATAGATAGAGGAAGTATAGTGTGATTTTTGCTTAATTTTCTCCCCCCTTTCTTTTGTTGTGTATGAAAGGTTATATAGATAGATGATAGAGTTTTAGGAGGGGATTTTGAATGGTTTTTGAACAAATATGATGATCTGATTTATGGCTTTTTGATACAAGTTTTGGTCTTGCTAAATTAGTGTAATATTTGGCTGTTTCAGTGCAGGTTTTTACAGGCTATTTTGGACTCTTTGAATTGTTTGTAACAGCAAGACAACAGCAGTGTGCAAATCAGTTTTGGACATCAACATTTTCAGCTTTGTTTTGGACTGTTTTTGGCATGTTTTATGCAGATTTGGCAGACTATGGGCAGCAACAAAAATTGGTTTTGGGACCATAACTTTATTGGACATAAAACAAATAAACAAAGATAATAGTAATAATAAAGATAAAAGGCAATTTGTTAGTAATATAAAATAGAATAATAATAATAAAAATAATAAAAATAAGATGCAAACAAAATTAATTTTATTTTAATTTTAATATTAATTCAGTTTTAAAATTGAATTAAAATTAGAATCAAATCAAAATCAATATTGGATTAAAAAAAGCTAAAACTATAATGACTAAAAATAATCAAAAAATGTAAAATAAAGGAAAAAGATATTAACTACATTTTTGAGATTTTCTTTGGATTAAAATTTATACTAAAACATGAATCTAAATGGAACCAATAAAACTATATTAATTTTTTATATTTTTTGTATTAAGAATTGCGAATTTAAAATACTATAATGCTACTTATAAATATTTTTGTGATTTTTCTAATAATGCGTTTGTAAAAAAAATGACATGAACTAAAATACATATTTTTTTAGATTTTTTTAAATAATACAAAAATGATAAATACAAAACGAAAAAATGTGCGATATGCACGATTTGGTAAAGGTTGGACAAGACATGATCAAATTTCATTAAATTCATAAAGCGACTTCTAACGTTTTCATTCTTTCGTGGCATTTCAAAAAATAATCATCTCTTGACTTCTAAAGGAAAGTTGTAGTTGTTGTCAAGGAGAATCATGTGTAAAAGAACCACTAAAAAAATGTCGAAATTCGAAGAAGTTATGAATTTTTGAAATCTGACCCGAGAAATGGCAAAAATAGGTCGAATCGCTTGTGAACGCTCGCTATGTAATAATGCAGATGGGAGGTGGTATCTTAGGTCAAAATTTGGGGTATGACAGCTGCCCCTATTTAAGTTTCTTCTATCCGGAGATATGAAGATTAAAATCTTCGTTTCGATGAGATTGAAGGTACTTAAATACATAATACGCAATCTTTGCCCTAAGATACCGCCATTATGTTTGTGATATGAATGTAGTATTTAAATTCACAGAGAATGATATTGTATGAGACAAGATAATGCTGGAGAAACCAAACACCAACAAAACACAGGAACATAGATTATACACTACTGGGGAAATGAGCCATCGACTTCAAATGATAGACTCTTGACGGCGAATAAGAATTTGAGAGAATACGACCTCTGACCCTAACAAAGAAGGCATCTTGCATAGGCCACAAAAACAGATTATTGACCCAAAATAACGGTGAGTTCACATCTTAAGGTCAACGATAGACAAAAGATGTATCAATTTGCTGATAATGGATTACTGACTTCTGAAGGTAAAGATTTCATAACGAGCCTCTCTGCGAGATTTTTCCAGAGGGATACCAATTAATGCTGAAATAATAATATGGTTGTAGATACACAAGCTGCTCAAATAAAGAAGCTGCCACTTGCTGTCGTTCAAAGATGTCAATAACATACAAGCTGCTCAAATAAAGAAACCGCCACTTGCTGCCTTCCAAAAAATACTATGACATACAAGCTGCTCAAATAAAGAAGCTGCCACTTGCTGTCGTCCAGGGATGTCAATAACATACAAGCTGCTCAAATAAAGAAGCCACCACTTGTTGTTTTCCAAAAAAAATACCAATAACATACAAGCTGCTCAAATAAAGAAGCCGCCACTTGCTGTATTCCAGAAAAAATATCAATAACACACAAGTTGCTCATGAAGAGACCGCCGCTTGCCGTTTTTCCAAAAAATAATAACGTACAAGTTGCTCATGAAGAGACCGCCGCTTGTCGTTTTCCAAAAATAATAATAACACACAAGTTGCTCATGAAGAGACCGCCGCTTGTCGTTTTCCAAAGATAATAATAACGCACAAGTTGCTCATGAAGAGACCGCCGCTTGTCGTTTTCTAACGATGTCTATAACATACAATTTGCTCATGAAGAGACCGCCGCTTGTCGTTTTCTAACGATGTCTATAACGTACAAGTTGCTCATGATGAGACCGCCGCTTGTCGTTTTCCAAAAATATTTCAGAAGAAAGTTGCGATAACACTGCTAGAGAATAAAATTCTTTTTCAAAGGGAATCATGAATAGATCCTTCCTGAGGAGGTCAAATACTTAAATGCGCAAAATAAATGCACCATTCATCTAGGTTGTTTAGCTTGGAGAAAACCACGAGATAGCTTATGCAAGAGACAAAAAACTCCCTCCAGGAATAAACCAGAGAGAAGACAGTCAAACAAGACTCCACCCAATGAGAAAATAACTTAATTGGGGATTCATCCTATCCAGAAATGGACAAGGAAGGCTAAATCAAAAATTCATCTACGAGGATTAGCTCAGTTGGGGAATTTAGAAAGGAAGCACATTTCCTGCCTAAGTTAACATTCTACTTGGAAAGAAACATGTACGCTGTTTGAATAAACAAAGTATACAACCCAAAATCAACGACAAATGTGAATATGCATGCGTGATGTAAGTGTAAATGAGTAAATGAATGTTATGCTGACAAAACAAACAGATGGAATATCTTGAAGACGATAAGATGTCACGAAATAGTAGATACTCGGCAAATCTTAAAAAGACGGAAAATAACTGGAACTGGAACCACAAAGCAACGTTAGAGCGTATCACGCTACAAGGCTCAAGTCTTCTGAGGAGAAAAGTATTCAAATCCAATCTTCTAATACCAATAGACCACTGACATGAGACAAAGTGTACCACACTACGGAAATCTGCTCGAATAAAGATAACCAAAACAACGCTTAACTGGAGAAGCTAGGGAGTCACCAAGCTTAGTACCACTAGAAACAAGAGTGTACACAACCAACACCTCGTGACGATTTTGAAAGAAAACATGTTCATCATGCAAGGATAAATTACTATATTGTTTTTCATTTCATGGCTTAACTATCCTCGGAACAACTGTTAATATTCCTTTCAGCATTCAAATGACACATTAAAAATAGGAATGCGTTAAATAGCTTTGTTTCAATTATTTCCGTAAAAGCTGAAATTTTGCCCACAAAAAGATAAATGCTCAAAATTTCATTAATAGGATGGTAGTTCGCTAACAATGCGATTCCAACGGTTTACAAAAGTTTGGGAAATAGTACATGAAAGAAAGGGTTACACAAAAACAATGATCACTATTCTCCCTAACAACTTCGAATTCCGAAATGTACTCAAATGCCAAGATTGGTCTGACCAAAAGCTTGCCTAAGCCGCCCTTTCGGGTTTTCAACTTAGCAAACTGTCAACTTAAACCTAAGCGAAATATTTCTTGACTACATCGACGTTCATGGAGCGCGGGAGCTCTTCGCTGTCCATATTTGTGAGAATCATGGCGCCTCCAGAGAAAACTTTCTTAACGACATACGGTCCTTCATAATTCGGAGCCCACTTGCCCCTAGAATCAGGTTGGAAAGATAATATCTTTTTGAGCACAAGGTCACCTTCTCTGAACTCGCGTGGTCGAACCTTCTTATCAAAAGCCTTATTCATTCTCTGCTGATATAATTGACCGTGACACAATGCTGTCAATCTCTTTTCTTCAATTAAATTCAACTGATCATATCTACTTTGACACCATTCAGCCTCAGAAAGTTTAGCTTCCATCAACACTCTCATAGACGGAATCTCAACCTCCACGGGGAGTACTGCTTCCATACCATAAACTAGGGAAAATGGGGTTGCGCCTGTTGAAGTTCGAACTGAAGTACGGTATCCATGCAGAGCAAACGGAAGCATTTCATGCCAATCTTTATAAGTTACCACCATCTTCTGGACAATCTTTTTGATGTTCTTGTTAGCAGCTTCAACAGCCCCATTCATCTTCAGCCTGTAAGGAGAAGAATTATGATGTTCGATCTTGAACTCTTCACAAAGCTCTCTCATCATCTTGTTATTCAAATTCGAACCATTATCAGTGATGATCTTGCTCGGGATGCCGTATCGACAAATGATCTGATTCTTGATAAATCTGACTACCACCTGTCTGGTTACATTAGCATAAGATGCTGCTTCCACCCATTTAGTAAAATAATCGATCGCTACCAAGATGAAACGATGACCATTTGAAGCTTTGGGTTCAATCATTCCAATCATATCAATGCCCCACATAGAGAAAGGCCAAGGTGAAGAAATAACGTTGAGGAGGGTCGGTGGCACATGTATCTTGTCCGCATAAATCTGGCATTTATGACATTTCTTCACATATTTGCAGCAATCAGATTCCATTGTCATCCAATAGTAACCAGCTCTCAACATCTTTTTAGCCATTGCATGTCCGTTGGCATGTGTGCCAAAGGATCCTTCATGTACTTCTTGCATTAGCATGTCTGCTTCATGTCCGTCTACACATCTGAGCAAGACCATGTCGTAATTCCTCTTATACAATACTTCTTCATTGAGGAAGAAACTGCTTGCTAATCTTCTCAACGTCTTCCTATCTTTATTGGATGCCCCAGGAGGGTACTCTTGAGTTTGAAGAACACGTTTAATGTCATAGAACCACGGTTTGTCGTCGGTGACCTCTTCTACTGAGAACACATGAGCAGGTCTGTCGAGGCGCATAACCCGGATTGTAGGCACATCGTTCCAACCATTCACTTGAAATATTGAAGACAAAGTAGCTAAAGCATCAGCCATTTGGTTTTCATCTCTAGGGATATGATGTAATTCCACTTTGTTGAAGAAAGTTAACAATCTTCTAGCATAATCTCTGTAAGGGATCAAACCAGGATCACGAGTCTCCCATTCTCCTTTGATTTGATTAATTACCAATGCCGAATCTCCGTAAATATCAAGAATCTTAATCCTTAGATCCACTTCTTCTTCGAGACCCATAATACATGCCTCATATTCAGCCATGTTGTTCGTGCAGTCAAACTTCAATCTCGCCGTGAACGGGATATGAGTACCTCGGGGAGTGACGATGATTGCCCCAATTCCATTTCCATAAGAGTTCACAGCTCCGTTAAATATTAAACCCCAATGGGATTCGGGATCAGGTCCTTCTTCGGGTAACGGCTCTTCACAATCTTTAGCTTTCAAGTACATAACATCTTCATCTGGGAAATCAAACTTGATGGATTGATAATCGTCAATTGGTTGGTGAGCCAAATGGTCGGCTAAAATACTCCCTTTGATTGCTTTCTGAGTGTGATACTCAATGTCATATTTGGATAACAACATCTACCAACGGGCTATTCTTCCAGATAAGGCGGGCTTCTCAAAGATATACTTGATCGGATCCATTTTAGAGATCAACCAAGTGGTGTGGTTAATCATATACTGACGCAGACGGCGAGCAGCCCAAGCTAAAGCACAACAGGTTTTCTCAAGCATTGAGTATCGAGACTCACAGTCTGTGAATTTCTTACTCAGATAATATACGACATGTTCCTTTCTTCCAGTCTCATCTTGTTGACCAAGCACACATCCCATGGAATCTTCCAATATAGTCAGGTACATAATCAAAGGTCTTCCTTCCACCGGAGGAATCAAAATGGGAGATTCAAGTAAATATTCTTTGATGCTATCAAAAGCTCTCTAACAATCTTCTGTCCACACACATCCTTGGTTCTTTCTGAGGAGCTTGAAAATCGGCCCACATGTAGCAGTCATATGAGATATAAATCTAGAAATATAGTTCAGTCTCCCAAGGAATCCTCTTACTTGTTTTTCCGTCTTGGGTGCGGGCATTTCCAGAATAGCTTTGACTTTATCAGGATCTACCTCAATACCTTTCTGACTGACAATGAAACCCAGAAGTCTTCCAGAACGAACACCAAAAGTGCACTTGTTGGGATTCAGACGAAGTTTATACTTTCTCAAACGCTGGAATAACTTCAATAAATGTTCCAAATGATCTTCTTCAGTTTGTGATTTGGCAATCATGTCATCTACATACACTTCTATCTCTTTATGCATCATGTCATGGAACAAAGCAGTCATGGCCCTTTGGTATGTTGCACCAGCATTCCTCAAACCAAACGGCATAACCCGATAACAAAATGTTCCCCAAGGTGTAATGAAAGCTGTCTTCTCCATATCTTATGGTGCCATCTTGATTTGATTGTAACCAGAGAAACCATCCATGAAAGAAAAGACTTTGAACTTTGCGGTAATGTCGACCAATACGTCAATGTGCGGTAATGGGAAGTCATCCTTTGGGCTAACTCTATTCAGATCTCTATAGTCTACACACATTCGAACTTTGCCATCTTTCTTAGCAACAGGCACTATATTGGCTAACCATTGAGGATAGACCGATGTAACAAGGAAACCTGCATTAATTTGTTTTTGAACTTCTTCTTTGATCTTGTCATCCATATCGGGACGAGTCCTTCTCAACTTCTGCTTAATCGGCGAACATTCAGGTCTCAACGGTAAACGATGCTCCACAATATTGTTGTCCAAACCTGGCATATCTTGGTAGGACCAAGCAAACACATCAACATACTCTCTGAGAAGCTCCAACATTTTCTCTTTGACCTCTGGGATAAGCAATGCTCCGACCTTAACTTCCTTTTTATCTTCTTCATCACCCAAATTGATCATCTCTATAGGTTCTTCAAATGGCTGAATTGTCTTTTCATCGTGCTCAAGCAAACGGGAAATTTCATCCGGAACTTCTTCGCTATCCTCTTCTTCGGCTCTGAACACAGGGAATTCAAAGTTGGGAGGGGGCATAGGATCATTGTTTTTAATGGTTAAGTTATGGATTAATCTGCACATATGATTATGCTTTATTTTAGAAATCGATTTGTACAAATAAAACAAAAAGTTATTATATTTTCCTATTACTACCAATTAATTTTCATTACTATTTCCCAGAAAAAGTGAAAAAATAAAACAGTAGTGGACAAAATAAAATTTTTATTCATGAGGGGAAATACTTGAAACAAAGAGCCCAGACACTTTCTCTTTTGCCTTGGGCAGAGCAAAAGGATTTATTTTCAACATAGCCCGACACAAATACTTCTCGCCTTGGGCAGAGCGAAATTTTTTTCAAAAATAAAACAAAACATTACTCAGAAATGTGCATCACAACAGGAACATCAACAACAATCCAGTTCTGGAAAACCACTTCATGCATTACAAAATCGGGTAAATCCTCTTCAGAATCGTCTCCAATTATAGCATCAACTTCAGGAGGAGTCGGATGGATAAAACATGCGCTTCGGAAAACTTCTTGTATCGGACGAGTAACTATTTCCTGCTTGACTCTTGTAGACACGGGATGAAAACCAAGACCTTCTCCAGACTTGTTCTCAGGCAAAGTCAACACCTGGCCCCAACCTTCAGCCGAACCACTTTCAACCACTCGTCGCGCATCCTCAAAAGAAGAAATAGATGTCCCTTGCTTCTTCACTTCATTATTAGCAACAGATAGAGCTTGGAATTGGGTTCCAACATCCTCATCAGCATCAATAAAAGAGAAAGATGACAAATGTATTACCACCATAGCCTGCTCTCCACCAATCATTACCAGCATTCCATGCCTTACAAAATTCAATCTTTGATGGAGCGTGGAAGTGACTGCCCCTGCATCATGGATCCATGGACGACCCAATAGGCAACTGTAGGCGGCACAAATATCCATTACTTGAAAAGTGATCTGAAAAGTATGAGGACCAATTATTATAGGAAGATCCACTTCACCAATGACAGTCTTCCTAGAACCATCAAACGCTTTGACAATTACCCCACTAGGTCTCATGGGAGCACCTTGATATGAGAGTCGAGATAATGTAGTTTTGGGCATTACATTTAACGACGAACCTGTATCTACCAACACACTTGATAAAGTATCATTTCCATAACTTATTGAGATATGCAAAGCCATATTATGGTTCCTTCCCTCCTCCGGAAGCTCTTCATCACTGAAACCAAGATTGTTACACGAAGTAATATTTCCCACAATTCCATCAAATTGGTCAACCGTCACATCATGATCCACGAATGCCTGGTCCAAGACCTTCATCAAAGCTTCTCTATAGGCACCAGAATCTCTCAGTAAAGCAAGCAAAGAAATCTTGGAAGGAGTTTGCAATAGTTGGTCCACAATCTTATATTCACTTCTCTTGATGAGCTTCAGAATCTCATCATCATCGGGATGTGGGATAGGTTCATTGGATCGGCCTATCTCAACCCTTGGTTCAACATTTCTCGCTGGAATTTCTGCCGGTATGGGTCTCCTGACTTGAACTTCTGGTCTCTTCAAAGGTACTGCTGCAAAGACACGTCCGCTTCTCGTAACTCTGCTCACATCAGCGATGTTAACAAAAGATGGCATTGTTGGTATAGGGACCTCTACCCCATTTTCAATCATTGTGGCATTATAATTATACGGTATAGCTTGGTCTGAGTTGTAAGGCACAGGACCAGGTGGATAAATGATCAAAGGAGCAACAGGTGCAGTCTGACTGTCGTAAACGATCTCTATTGGTTCAGGCAAGTTGAATTGCGGTATTATAACATTCACTTCATTAATTGGATCTCTATCATGTGTAATAGTGATAACTCTCTGGTCTAACAATTTTTGAATGTCCTCCTTCACAATAGGGCAATCAGCCTCTCTTGAACAAAATTCACAAACATCATAATCATGCTGATGCCTAAAAAAGGCAAGTCTTCTTAAGCTCTGATGTAACCTGATCAACGAATCTATTATGTGTTCAACTTGAAAAACTCGAAACTTTCCTGGACAACCTTCCACCATATTCACTGATGCTGCCCCATGTCTAGGCAAAGGATTATCTCTAACATTTGGGTTAACATCCTTGAAAGACAAGATACCGTTCTTAATCAACCTCTGCACGTCCGCCTTTAGAACAAAACAATTTTCAATGTTGTGCCCCGGCGACCCTTGATGATATTCACAAAACTGATCTGCCTTGTACCACGGAGAAGTACTATTTGGTGCGACAGGAGGAGGCTTCATCGTTATGAGGTTTTTTCTGATGAAAGCGGGGAACAACTCAGTGTAAGTCATGGGAATGGCATCAAATTGCGGTTTCCTTGGTGAACGATTCTGGTTGTTAAATTGATAAGCCTGTTGTCGAGGCTGCTGCTGAAATGGCTGTTGCTGAATTGGTGGGGTTTGATGAGTTGGGGTCACCACTGTTGGGCGGACAGCCGGAGTGACTGCCGCAACATGTGAGTAACCTCTCCTTGGTCTCCCTGGGAAGATTACGCTGACATCTTGTTCTTTTCTTTTTGGGAAAACACTTCCAAACTTCTTGGTACTGCTAGACGGACTTCCTTCTTTAACCAAACGTCCTTCACGAATCCCTTCCTCCAACCGCATGCCCATACTTACCATTTCGGTGAAGTCACTGGGTGCACTGGCAATCATTCTTTCATAGTAAAAGGAACCTAAAGTCTTCAAGAATATCTTTGTCATCTCTTTCTCCTCAAGAGGAGGATAGATCTGAGCAGCAATTTCGCGCCACCTCTGGGCGTATTCCTTAAAGGACTCTCTGTCTCTCTGGGACATCGCCCGGAGTTGATCTCTGTCCGGCGCCATGTCGACGTTGTACTTATACTGGCGAACAAAAGCTTCACTAAGATCGTTGAAATTACGGATCCGAGTGCTGTCCAAACCCATATACCACTTTAGAGCGGCACCAGTCAAACTGTCTTGAAAATAGTGAATTAACAAGTCATGATCATCAGAATATGTAGACATCTTTCTCACGTACATAGTCAAATGACTCCGAGGACACGAATCACCTTTATACCTTTCAAAGTCTGGCACTTTGAATTTTGCTGGAATCTTTACATTCGGAACTAAACACAGGTCATGAGCATTATTTCCAAACAAATCCTTCCCCTTTAACGCTCTGATCTCCCTCTGCATCTCTTGAAACTGGTCTTGAAATTCTTCCATTCTATCAAAAAGACCCAGACTTTCAGCAGGCTCGGCAGGATAAGTAGGTTCATTCATGTATGGCATAGAGTGAACCACAGGAGCGACAGTTGTCATCACTGGTTGAGGGAAAGGTGCCACAGACGGGATTACAGGAGGCATAGTAGTTGTCTCTGGTTGAGGAAAAGACATAGTAGGTTGAACCAAAGGCTGTACGACAGGCTGATACCCTTCTGGCACAAAGTTATAAGGCATTCCCCACGGAAAACCTTTTGGCATCTGATGTTGAATCGGAGAGTTGATTTGAGTCACAGATGTTGGAACGGTGACAATCTCAGAAACCATAGTAGTTGAAGTCTGAATCTCAGCAGCTGTAGTCGATGGCTGATTTTGAGCAGCCATCAAACTTTCCACTAGCGCAGTTAACTTTTCCATACCGACACGAAGGGTAGCGACCTCCTCACGAAGCTCGTGGTTTTCCTGTTCCAGATCTTCCATCTTCCTCTGACGATTGGCTCGGGTATCGTACCGATGAGACAGCTTGACAATCATCGGAGTGGAAAAAGAAACAAGGATAAGACTCTAGAAAACATGTGAAGTGGAATGCTGGATGATGCATGATATGTGATGCAAATGATAATTCATTTTGATAGTTTTTCAAGGAACTTCAATAATTTTGCACACATCAATGGTAAAGGAATTTGGAACAACAAAAACTCATTTCATTAATCAAAAGCAGTAAATTACAACTTACAACTTTGGAACAACAAAACAATAAATTACAACTTTGGGACAACAACCCAATAAAAGCAGTAAATTACAACTTTGGAACATGAAGCCCATAATAAAAGCAGTAAATTACAACTTCGGAACATGAAGCCCTTTTACAGAGTTTTACAAAATGACATCAGTAAAATAAAACTAAGAACTAAAGATCACTCAGAATCATCAGATGAAGGACCAAATGCCAACTGTAACCGGAGCTTCCTGATCTTCTCTTCATAAAAGTCTTCCATCTCTTTCTTCTCAGCTACCAGTCGATCAATGATTTCCTTTTGTGGATTAGGAACGAGAGCAACGCTTACCGAACCTTCCTTCTTTCTCTTCCTTTCACTAGCATATTTCTTCAGTAAAGCATCCTTTTGACGAAGCTTCTCATCATGATCAATGAACCAGCCGTCTTGAATAAATAGCAAATCCTCCTTTTTCTTTAGTTGTCGAGCCAGGACCCGATTCTCATATTCAGACATATTATACTTTTCTTTCCAAGCATCTCTCTCGGACTTCATCCTAGCCATATTTCCTTGGTATTCTCCCATATTCTCGATAGGGATATCAACAGATGATGATACAACGGTAGGGAATAAAGGTTTCTCAGGTTTATAGGGCATCTTGAGAGCACAAGCCCTAGCACAGACCCATTGTAGGTAAGGCTCCAAAGAAACGGCACCCCTATGTCCTAACATGTCTCTCCCTTTCCTATGGATGTGGCGCCAAGCTCCTTCGATCTCCCTCTTAGCTGCCTGGTGATCTTGTCCTTCTTGTAGAAAGAAACCACTCACATGGATGTTGTTTGGCTTGTCCCTCATCGGGTATCCAAACTGACGGCGCGCGAGAACAGGATTATAGTTAATTCCTCCTTTCGTACCGAGAAGGGGCACGTTAGGAAAAGCACCACAGCTATCAATGATCTTCACGTCATGGTAAACTCGATTATACCAATCAATGTCGAAATGAGTGAGAGCCATAATTTTTGGCGCCCATCGCGGCTCCTTCTCGAGATCCCAGAAAACATCAGACCTAGGTAGATGAGAAACATACACTGATACATCAACTGTGCACAACAAATAATCATCCCTCCTTGATAAGAGTTTCGAAGATGGATGGAGTAGTAGGTATCTCCTAGCAGTGTAGGGACCGGATTTCCAATCAAGAAAATTCTGATGGCGTTGATATCCACAAAATTATCAACATTAGGGAACAAGAATAGACCATAAGCGAGTAAAGCAAAGACGTAGGCAATAATATCTTTTATCTCAGCGAAATGACGAGCTTTCCTCAACAAAAACTGCGCAGACAAGCCTCGGATTCCCCCTTTTGTAGTCATGTTCTCCTCTATCTCTGACTTCTTCAAGTGGGTGATGGTCGCTATCTCGTGAGATTTGGGTTCCTCTTCTAAGCCAGAAAAAGGAACACAGTCGGTGATCGGCAAACCAAGTATGTAGGAGTACTCTTTTAAGGTGGGCATTAACTGGTAATCCGGAAAGGTGAAGCATCGGTACAAAGGATCGTAAAATTGGACCAACGTACCAAGGATGCCTTCCTTCATCTTGCGCTTCATGAGAGGTATAATGGACCCATACTTTTTCTGAAAATCCGTCGGGTTCTTGATCTTAGGAATTAAACTCTTCAGTTCTTCAATCTCTGGCTCCTCAAAACTAAAACTTCGAGTGTTTCTCCTTCTAAATTCCATAATAATAGTACCTGAGATGTCTGCAAAAATCATTCTTAAGTTCCTTGAAAAACAAGTTTTTTTTTTACAAAAAATGTTTATGGATGTATGGATGAATGATAATGCACAAGTTCACAAATATAGGGTTCAAAGGTTCAACGCTTCGAGCATGGAGTCAAAGGTAAAGCCCACCCCAAGGTATGTACTAACAGTTTAATCACACCTGTAAGACAAGGTTCTAAGAGTTCCCAGAGTCTACATTCCTCCTTCGGATACTACCAACGTCTTGATTACTCAATAATTAGCAATATTCTCAAGAGAAACTCATCTGAGCGTAGCATCGCGTAACAACTACTTCCGGATTACTCTGTTATAGTCTCCGCGCTACACCTAAAAGGCCAAGATGGGTTAGGGTTCTACGGTTCTCAGCTTCTCTGGCTCCCAGGTCGAAAATAATAATGTCTTCCCGATTACTCGGTAAACAAATATTACGCTCAAAAGGGCCTTCCACTGAGTGGGGGATTTCATGCCTCCTTCTTCGGGATTACTCCCTCAAAGTTAACATGACTATACCGCCCGTCCTATTCTTAAGTGTAACTTAACCCGGGTATAGGATTCGTCCTTTGCAAAAACCCAAACAACCCCAATAAAAACACATAATCAAACAAAACAAATAATAATAAAACAGATAAAACAAACTAGGCTTAACCCACTTAGGGATGGACCAGCAAGAGGTCAATCTTTCCCCAGCGAAGTCGCCAATTCTGTAGCGATAAAAAAATGTAGTGGGGTAAATCGGAGATCGAACTATTAATTAATTCGTCTCACAAAACAAAGAGTCGCCACCGCGCTTTATTATTTCCAAGGGAAAAGGGAAAAGAGCGAAATAAAACCCTAAAATATGCAATGTAAAATAATACTTTAAAAGTAATGAAAATACAAGGCGTTTTTTGAAATGAGGTCTAGAGTTTGGGGGTTGGTTATACAATGGGAAGGTATTAGCACCCAATGTATCTATAGTATTCTATAGGAACCTTTTGAAATATCTGTTTATTAAAAAAAATGTTTGTTTGATAAAAAATAAATTGTTTTGGCCGAAAATGGGTATGGACGAGTTTTCGAAAATACGACGACCTAACGTCGAAGTTTTGACTTAAAAAGTGTGAGTTGTGAACAATTGAATATTTGGGAAAAATTATCTTAAGTTTTTTAACAAAATAATAAACGAAAGATGAATGAGGGTATTCGCGCTATGTGCTTGATGACATGAAGTCGACAAAAGATTGATCGATTCCCTTGGATTCAAACACAATGCAAAATAATTGAAAGGAGATTAAACAACTAAGAATTAAACTATTTACACGATTAACAAACAAATACTAATTAATTAAAGTTTGTTGGATTAAATAAAAATAATTAACAAAATTAATTACCAATTAGCAAAAATGAAAAAAAAATGAAACAATTAAAAAGACAAAGAACCAAATTAACTATTAGTAACAAATAACAAGATAACGAAATAAAACAATAAAAATAAAAATAAATGAGAAAAAACAATAAACAGGGGGGGTGTATGGCAATTTCACTGGGTTAATTAAAGGAATTTCTGTTGGGCTGGATCACGGGTAAAGCCTAAACGAATTTGAGTAGTGAAAGCAAACCCTAGATGGCCAAATAGAGTGAACGGTTGTACTCTTAGTATTGGAACTTGGTCTATCAAATGAATTCAATTAATTATTCCTAATTAATCCAATTAAAAGCAAAATCTCTCTCCTCAAGATCTTATCCTCACGATCTCTCTCTCTTTCGATTTCTAAACTTTGTTCCTCTCAATTTCTAAACTTTGTTTCTCTCATCTTATGGCTTCCATCATCTTTATCCTGATTTCGAAACAAAATTCAAACATATCTTCCGAAAAAACTCCCTCTGTCCGATTATACTCTTTTTTTCAGTCCATGCCTCGAAAACAAAAAAAAACTTTTAGCCGATTTTCAATTTCTCGGTTACTCACAGCTCAATAAAAAAACAAAATAACTATAAAAACCAAAGGATGCACACAAGTACATATTCATATCTATAGTAAAACAGATGTTACAAGTTATGATACTGACAAGAAAATGCAGAGAGGAACGAAGAATACCGACTCCGAATGTTCTCGAAGGTGACACTCCCTAGGTAAGTTTCTTTGCTTTCAATATTCTTCTCCTTCTTCTATTGAGTGTGAGTCCTTCGTCTCCTTCGTAAGCGAGAGTTTTAACGATGATTAAGGTGAGTTGAAGTTTTGTATTTGTAGATGTGGTTCTAATGCAGCGAAGTTGAAGTTTTACTGTGTGGAATTTGTGCCTTTTCCTCTATTGATTTTTCTTTGGAATTTTTCTCTTCTTTTTTCCCGTGAAACTGACTCTAAATTGTCGGCGTTGTTGAATTTGTTGCTATAGCTCTGATTTTTCTCGATTTTGAAGTTTGTGTGGAGTATGAATGTTGTGTTTTAAAGGTTTGGAAATTGATGGAAGTTGGGATTAGAATATGGAAAGTCGTGGAGGTGTCACGGTGGAGCAAAGTGTCGCTGTAGTTTTTGTATGGAATTTTTTTTGGAGGATACTGAAGGTTGAAGTTTGTTCTATAGATAGAGGAAGTATAGTGTGATTTTTGCTTAATTTTCTCCCCCCTTTCTTTTGTTGTGTATGAAAGGTTATATAGATAGATGATAAAGTTTTAAGAGGGGATTTTGAATGGTTTTTGAACAAATATGATGATCTGATTTATGGCTTTTTGATACAAGTTTTGGTCTTGCTAAATTAGTGTAATATTTGGCTGTTTCGGTGCAGGTTTTTACAGGCTATTTTGGACTCTTTGAATTGTTTGTAACAGCAAGACAACAGCAGTGTGCAAATCAGTTTTGGACATCAACATTTTCAGCTTTGTTTTGAACTGTTTTTGGCATGTTTTATGCAGATTTGGCAGACTATGGGCAGCAACAAAAATTGGTTTTGGGACCACAACTTTATTGGACATAAAACAAATAAACAAAGATAATAGTAATAATAAAGATAAAAGGCAATTTGTTAGTAATATAAAACAGAATAATAATAATAATAATAATAATAAAAATAAGATGCAAACAAAATTAATTTTATTTTAATTTTAATATTAATTCAGTTTTAAAATTAAATTAAAATTAGAATCAAATCAAAATCAATATTGGATTAAAAAAAACTAAAACTATAATGACTAAAAATAATCAAAAAATGTAAAATAAAGGAAAAAGATATTAACTACATTTTTGAGATTTTCTTTGGATTAAAATTTATACTAAAACATGAATCTAAATGGAACCAATAAAACTATATTAATTTTTTATATTTTTTGTATTAAGAATTGCGAATTTAAAATACTATAATGCTACTTATAAATATTTTTGTGATTTTTCTAATAATGCGTTTGTAAAAAAAATGACATGAACTAAAATACATATTTTTTTAGATTTTTTTAAATAATACAAAAATGATAAATACAAAACAAAAAAATGTGCGATATGCACGATTTGGTAAAGGTTGGACAAGACATGATCAAATTTCATTAAATTCATAAAGCGACTTCTAACATTTTCATTCTTTCGTGGCATTTCAAAAAATAATCATCTCTTGACTTCTAAAGGAAAGTTGTAGTTGTTGTCAAGGAGAATCATGTGTAAAAGAACCACTAAAAAAATGTCAAAATTCGAAGAAGTTATGAATTTTTGAAATCTGACCCGAGAAATGGCAAAAATAGGTCGAATCGCTTGTGAACGCTCGCTATGTAATAATGCAGATGGGAGGTGGTATCTTAGGTCAAAATTTGGGGTATGACATAAGCGTATTTTAGTGGTTGGGATTTCAAACGCTTATTGGAAACGCATACCAAGCCAGCAAATTGGCGCCACTTCAACGATAAACGCTTGAAATCTACCTTTTGAATTAAATTTTCTCTTCTCCCAATTCACACTCTTTTTCCAATCTAATTTCTCTTTTCCCCTACCTAATCATCTCATCATTACTACTTCTATAACCCTTCCGAAGGTGAAACAGAACAATCAGCACCACACCTCACTTCTCCTTCTGAACCCCAATCCATCAGCCATAATCTTTTTTGCGTAATCCTATTGGATATTAGGGTTTATTGAAACCACCATCGTAGAAGAAACCACCAGAGAAGAAGCAACAATGGTTCTCAAGTAAGCATTCATTTCATCTCAATTTTTTTCCGATTATGATATGTGTTCATCTTACATGATATTTTATGAAATCTGCAAACATTTACAAATTTAGTTAATGGTTTGAGATTAAGTATTATTGTGTTACAATCAGTGTTTCACAATTTGTGTTGATGCGAAATTCGTGAAATGTTATTATGGGAATGTAGTTGACTTATATTATTTAAAGTTTAAATTGGTATTAGCTATTCATGTTTTTAGAACTGCTTTGTTTTGAAATAGCTGAAGTTGCTTTTAAATCGTTGATAATTCTATTATTTTAAATTAGGTTTTTAGAAATCATCAAATATTTGGTGTCAAAGTGTTCGATGAAATGTCTTTGTCAGTTTCGTGTTCAATCCTGCTTACAAAGTGTTCGATGAAATGCCTTAACAAGTTTCTTGATTCTTTTTCTTCTTACAAGCTGTTTTTTAGTGTTATTTTTGCTTATTCTAATCAACACTTACATAAGCTTGCTTACAGGTTATTTTTCAATGTTATTTCTACTTATTTTGCCTAGTTTTAAGAATTCACTTATACTTCCATTCAGATTGCTAGCTGTGATACAGTGCGAGAACTGACTTGAGGGTTTTGCGTTTGATCGCAAATGTTGCGGTTAGCAAGAGTCGCCGCCGACTTTTCTTTTATCCAAAAGGAAAGGTGAAAAAGCACTGGAAATACATTTGAGATTGTTTCTTGAGTTCAGGGGGTAGATTATGAAAAGGGAAGGTATTAGCACCCCTTTCATCTATGGTTTTCCATGGGCTCTTATTTACTTGCTATATCACTTGCTTTTGTTTGAAATTGTGCTTTGTATGGTTTTTTGAAAGTATTTTGTAAAGAGGCCATTGTTTAGGCAATCTTTGTAATGATTCTTGTTTGTAAGAATGTATACAAATATGTTTGATCTTTTGAAAATGTTTTCAATTTTGTAAGATGTTTGAAAGTGTATGTGATTGTTTTGAAAATAGCAAGGATGTTTTGTTTGAAATTGAGCAAGTAATTAGGAGCAATCTACCCACTCAAATGTCTTTCTTGTTCATCTTATTTTCCTTTGACATTGTTGTCTTACCATTGATTTGGTAAGAAACCCTATCTTTGGATGTAAACGGGACGGGTGTGGGTCATCGTATAGCCATGATTAACAATGTTGCAAGGTATCTTAGCATTCTTTTTGAGGGACTAAGATCATTTGTAAGGAAAATTAGATAGCGTCATCGAGGGACTATGATCTTGTATTTGCTTGTTTTTGCTAAGATACCTTACATGCGTAATATGGCCATTTTGTATAAGGCAACCAAATGGAGTTTACCCTATGGGTGTTTGGGTGCAAGTGTATTATTTTCATGCTTGTTTTTGTCTTGAATTAGGGTTTTCTATTTGATTGATTTTGTTCTTTTCATTCAAACCCTAATTACTAGCATGTGAATATAAAGCATTTAAATTGCGAAAAATAAAAATACTAAGCTTTACATGATTTGTGGGAAGGGAGTGTACAAATTGAATGGGGATTGCAAGAATTTAAAGCCTAATTAGTCTATTACAACCATATTGAATTGATATCATTGTACAAGGAAATGAATAGATATAAAGTACAAATTCAAATGGAAAGAAACATGATTTTTGTTTGGATTTTTTTATGAAAGGAGTTTTAATCATAAACCTAATTAGAGAAAAATAATTAATCAAAATTAAATTATTTTAAACTAATTAAGAAAAGAAAATAATTAAGAGAAGATTTTTAGGTTTTCTTTAAGAAAGGATTTTAAATTAAGAATAATATAAAACTAATTAAAATAAACCTAAGTTCTAAATTAATTTTAATTTACAAGAGGATAAGATAGTAATTAAATCTAATTATCTAAATATTATTTAATTAAGAAAAGAAATTAATTGTTAAAAAAATGTTTTTATCTTTTGTTTTTAAGAAGAAAATAAAGTGAATATATTATTTCCTAAATAATAAATAAATTATTTTTGGGATTTTTTTATTAATAATAATAATAATGAAATAAATAAAAATAATAATAAAAATAAATTATGAAATGAAAAAAAAAAGAAAAAAAAAATAAAGAGCCAAGGCGGTGCTGAAGCAAGGCCTGGGGTTAGTTAGTAAAAATAAAATAAAAAACAAGCCAGACCCAAAGGGCCCAGCGCATGCAAAAACAAAACAAACAGAAAAGTGAAAAATATGAAAAATGAAAAGGGTGCCACTGGGCTAGAACCCAGGTCCGATAGATTAACAGGCGCACGCTTACCACTGGGGTGACTATACACCTGTTTATATAAACAAAACAATAAATATGTAAGGCAAATCAAGTCCTGATGACTTCATCTTCAACCTCCAGCCGTACCTGTAACTTCTTCATTTCTCAACAAAAATGGAAGATGACAAAATGAAAGTTGTTGCATTCTTCTTCACGAATCTAACCATGTAAATAACTAAAGCTAAAATTCAAAGATAAATAAGAATTTATCTGGCACTAATTTGAACCCTAAAAATTTCAGAAACTTCAACTCTAAAATTCTCTAAGCTCAGGCCATGTAAATGCAAACTATGGATATGTACAACATCGTGGCAATGAGGTCTACATTTTATCTGCATAAATGCAAGCCTAACAACGCCTAAGTAATGAGATAGAAGTTCAAGAAAAATACCTCAAAACTGGAAATCGTGAAATGCAAATGAGCTTGAGTCAAAGTGCTGCAAGGATCAGGTTAGCTTCCTTGAGGTCCCAAGAAGATAATGCAATGATTAGCTTGAGCTGAAAGTGGCTGAGGAGCTCTGGAGAAGTCAAGTTGCAGACCCCTATTTTTGAAAATCAAACTTGATGATGGAGGTGTTACAGTTGAGAAAATGGACTTTGGATGGTTTGTATTTGATGTTTAGAAGCTTTTGGAAGTGAAAGGCCAAAGAACGCACGAGGGGATTTGGAGTTTGGTATGTAAAGTAAGAACTTGCACAACAATGGTGTTTTGAGACAATTTCTGATTAGAGGGAGTTTGATTGAGTTTCAGGGGCTTCAAGCTCGTGTCCTAGCTCACAAATAGTGCTTCTATTTATAAGCAACAAGTTTGGAGACTTGTTGTTGATCTGAATTTGAATTTGCATTCTTAAGCTAAACATGTGATTTTTTGACAAAACAAGTTTCAAAGTCTTGTGTACTTGCTAAGATAGAGTAGTTATGCTTTAAAAAAAGCTTGCTTCTGACTTTTTGGATGGAGTGTGATCAGAGGGAACAAGTTAGAGGCTCAATGTGAAATTTATGCAAAAATCTTGCTTTACAAGAATGGTATTGTTAACTTTCTTCTCAAAATGGCAATGTGAATTGGATAAAGCTTAAACCACTTGGATTATAGCTCAAAAGTATGTGTAATCCATTAATTATGGAGTGACAAACAAGTTTGAGGCATGCGAAGCAAAGATTATGCATCCTAACATTGAAATTGCATTTGTGTTCGTCATGAAAATGACCTATAATTCAAGTGACAAAACACCAACTTCATCTCTTCGATTATCCCTACTCAAGAATAATCTCAAGGAGTTCTTTGACATTTTGGGAAGCTTTCAATATGCTCTAAAACTCATCTTTGAATTGATTTTGAATATTCTCCTTTTAACTATGTGAAAAATTGCCATGACGTTAGGTCAAAAATCTGCCTATGTAAGGCAAAATTTCACTAAGTCTTTTTTAGTTCATGAGCATGTATTCATAAAATTATAACTTTAGATCCAAGCACTTTTAGGAGAATTTTTATGAAGAAAAGTTGTAGATTTCATGGAGATCTACAACTTTCATGTTGGAAGTTTCCTTTGAATCATCTTGCATCATAATGAAAAAAATGCTCAAAGTTATGAAAAAATAAGAATTTTTTGACACTTAGAAAAATTTCTAAGTTTAGAAATTTTGACTTTTCAAAATGAAATCTTGATTTCTTGATTTCTTGATGAATAAGTTTCCTATTTTGACAAGTTTTGATGAATTGTGATCTTTGGTGCTTAAATTTGACCAAAAATTCAAAGTTTGACTTTTCAGTATACAGTTGACTTTTGATCAGTTGACTGCAAAATTCATCTGTCAATCCAATGGATTTGCAATGTTTTGAATCATGTCATTAGGTCAAAATTATGCAATTGGACTCTTGAGATCATGCCTTAAACCAATTAACCATTTTTAGGTCAAAAATCAGAAATTGCCCTTTCCCAATCAAAACCCTAATTTTGACCATTTTGCCCTTTTGGAGATTTGATCAAATTTATAGAGGAATTATGGTCCAAACTTGATCAAATGATGAATATGGGTTTAAAATGTTGATTTGGATAAAAAATTATGAAGTTTGATTGTAAATTGGCCATGGTTGAATTTTTCCCCAATACAGCTGATTTTTAGGTCAACTGTTCAATTGACTGATCAAAAGTGTGATCCAAGGCTTGAAACTTGACATGAGTAATCTTGGGGGTCCATAATGATCCATGAAAGTCATATGAAGCTTTTATAGTTAAAAAATCCATGTGCAAATTCAAACCCTAATTTTGGTCATCAGTGTCTAAGGAGGTGTCTTGAGTTGATCAAACCCTAGTGCAGTCTTGAGCCCAAGGAGATCTTGTGAGAGAATTCTTTATAAGTGAGAGGGCAAATTTTGGGGTACAACACTAGCCATACCAATACTTATGTGTTAGACACTCCAACTATTTTATCTCCCAAGGTTTCTGATGTTGATGTTCTATCTAAATTACTCTTAATAGGTATCTTCAATTGGTTGTCTTCTTCCTCTACTAATTTTTACATTCTTATATAATGGTGGTAATATGGTACAATATATGTATGTGTATTGATCTATAGAAAAGTGTTGAGAAATTCTGACAAGTATATCAAGTCGAGGAAGTAATACAAAGGGAGTAGTTATTGACTGTTATTTCTCTGAAATTATGATTGGCATACATTTTGGTAAAACCAACTTGGTAGAAATATATTGAACAAGATGTTCAAACTTGCATTTTTCAACATGTCGAGTAAGATGTCCCAACCAGGAGATATGGCATCGCGTCTGCAGCAGCTGACAGTTATGCCTCAGTTTCTTTGTTAGCTACTTAATATTCAGGGAATATTCAGTTAGCTTATGTGGCGTCTAAGATTGGCAACTCAGAATATTTTATGTTGGTTTTTGAAGATATGCATAGTTTCTAAATATGGAGACATTTTAGAAAACTAATGATTGAATACCTATTTTCTTAGAAAAGAATTTGCAGACTTTGTGCAACCTCACTGCTGCGGTTTTGAAGCCCAACCCAGTCCAAAATAATGTTATAAATAGACTGGTGTATAGATAGTATTAGGTGGAACTTACATGTGTGTTTTTGTTAGGATTCCTATAATCCTTATTGTTGAGTTATAAGTTCTACGTCAGATGTTCATAAGCTTTTAAGCATTGAACATTTGTGTATCAGATGCTCATAAGCTGTTAAGCATTGAATATTTATGTGTCAATTCACATAAGCTTTTAAGCATTGAGTTTTGTTTTTCTCGGAAGAGTACTTCCGATTTTATTCTCTACTTGTTTTAGAGTTGCTCCAATTTTTGAGTGTAATTGAAGAGGGATTTGAGGAGAGCCTCATACCTAGGCTTGTCTTAGGTAGAAGTTAAGCAAAGGGTAGTGATTAAGTGCATAGGTTGTAAACTGGGATGTTTGATGTGAGATCTACAAATTGATACTATCTAGTTAATTTCGTCTCTGGCTTGGTAGCTTCCAGAGTAGGAAAGTTGTTCTGAACTAGGTAAACATATATGTGTGTTCTTTATATTCAACACTTTTGTTTTGTTCATATATCTTGTTGTTATGTGTTGAAGTCAGATCCGGTGTCTCGGCATCTTTTAGGACATCCAGAATCTGACAGCCAGAATTTTAATTGGTATCAGAGAAAGTACCCTGCTCTGACTCTGGGTGATATTTAAGGAAGTTACTTTCTGGCGTAATGGACATGGATAATGGAACAATGTTTAAAGTACCTATTTTGGATGGTACCAACTATGACAGCTGGAAACCTTGTATGGAGATGTGCATAAAATCCCTTGGCAGCAAGGCCTAGAAAAATATTGTCAAAGGACGGGATCCTCCAAAGATTTTGGATGCGCAAGGGAAGGTCACTAATGTGTTAAAGCCTGAAGAAGATTGGGATGATAATGATGAGGCATCATCTCAAGGAAACTTTAAAGCGTTGAATGCTATACTCAATGGAGTTGATAAGAATATGTTCAAGCTAATAAAAAATTGTAAAAGTGCTAAGGTTGCTTGGGAGACCTTGAGTAAAGTTAATGAAGGAATTCTAAGGTAAAGATGACAAAACTTCAACTTCTCTCTACAAAATTTGAGAACTTGAAGATGAAGGAGGATGAAAGTATCCAGGACTTTCACATGACTAATCTAGATGTTTCTAATGACTAAGAAGACCTGAGAGAGAAGATATCAGAGGATAAGATGATCAGGAAGATGCTTAGATATCTCCCAAAGATATTTTACATGAAGGTAATTGCTATTGAAGAATCCCAAGATTTAAGCACTATGACAGTAGATGAACTTGTAAGTTCACTTAAGACTTTTGAGTCTGCTATCAATGAAAGATCTGAAAAGAAGAAGAGTATAGATTTTGCTTCTAGTGCTGAAGACTCAGCGGAGAGAGGAAATATAAACTCAGAAGGAGTATTTGAGGATCTTGTGCTACTGGGGAGACAGTTTAATAGGGTGTTGTTGAAGTCCAAGTTAAGTGCTAAGAACATGTTATTCGACATCAACAAAAACCAGGACTTAAGAAAGAAGTCAAGATTTGAAGAGAAGCCAAACCAAGGGAAATGTGTGCAGTTCCATGAATGTGAGGGGTATGGACACATAAGAACTGGATGTGCCACATATCTAAAAAAGTAAGGGAATACCTAATCTATATCATGGTTAGATGGAGAATCTGAAAGTGATCATGAAGAAGAGTCAACCAAGCAGGTGACTGCCTTGACTGGAATATGTGTGTTGCACCCTGTTGTACCCCAAAATTTGCCCTCCCATATTCCTCAAGATTTGTCAAGAATCATCTTCAAATGGTTCAAGATTGCTCAAGAGATTGTACAGTCAAACCACCTCCTAAGCCAGCCAAAACTAGGGTTTGGGTTCTTTCAAGGAATTTGGGGTTTTCAATGGCTCAATCAAGTCTCAAGGGTCCATATACATTCTCAAGCACCTACATACCAAGTTTCAAGACTCACAGTGCCAATTTGCACAGTCAAAAGCCCCATTTGATCTACAGTTAACTATAGGGGCAAAATGGTCATTTTACAGTCAAAAGTCATAATTTTTGGTCAACATCTTATTTTGAGTCCACAATCATCATTTGATCAAGTCTTGATCATGATTTCACAAGAATGGCTCAAAAATCATCAAGATGCAAAAGGTTACTATTTTTGGACAGTAGAAAAGTCAACTGTATCTTGACCAGGGCATAACTTTTTCATGGTTTATTAGAAAAATCCCATCCAATGCTCATTTTGAAGGGGATGACATTTCCTACAATCCATATTCACATTCCAAGTCCAAGAAATGCTCTCACAAAAAGTTATCAATTTCTACATTATAGGTCAATTTCAAAAGTCAACAAAAGTACCTTTTAAGTCAAAGGCCATAACTTGAGATTGGTAAATCCAAATGACATGGGATCAAAGGCATTGGTTAGAGGACTTCAAGACCTTTCCAAAATGTCCAAGAACATGGTCATATGATCAAAATTGAGCAAGTTGTGCATTGGAGAAGTTGGGAAATTTTCATGAATTTGCAAAAGTCAACTTTGCTCAAAACACCTTATTTTTGCTAATGGGCCTCAAATCTATTCTTGAAACTTCATCCATGGCCTATGCACGACCCATTAGGCTTAATTGAATTTATTTTCTTATTTTTATTAATTAATTGGATTTTTAATTGATATTAATTAATTTAATTAATTTAAATTGTAGGAAAATACAAGGATTTGGTTTTTCAATCTTTTTGTGAAGCAAATGTGGTCAAGATATGCTGGCAATTTCGTGTACAAATCAAAGATGCAAAAATCTCCAAATTTGACAACTTTATTCAATCATGAAAATGCAAAAAGATTTGATTTTCAATCAAATATTCAATCATCAAGTCCATGGATTTTTGCTCAAGATTGTGACCTAATTCTATTCCTCTATATATATGTAAACTAACCCTAATCAACACACGTGAGAAAGCTGCAGCAACAGACCCTAGCATATTGGAAAAAATTCAAGAAACTTGAAAACCTATTCTTGTATTCCAGACCAATTCAAGGCATTATATTGATTCAAACACATTGCTGGAAGTGTCAGGAGTGATTTACAATTGAAATCACACGCTAAAGCTCAGAGAATCCAAGGATACAGAACCACGGTTTGCACATTTTATCCATAATCGTAACTCTTAATTCATGAGCATTTAACATGATTTTTTGATTGTTTTGCATTGCTAGTAATCATATGAAGCTAATGGCATAAGTTAATTGAATTATAATGCACAGAATCACAAGATGCCATGGACGATTTCTAGGGTTCCTGAACTTTGAAATTGGGGCTTTCTAAACCCAAAAAAATTAAGGCTTGTAAGGCACATGGTTGGAACCGTTAAGACCAGACGAACATGATTCTATCCTCGTGAAATATTTATGTACCTTGTATCTCTATTCACTATTTTTCGTCATGATGAATAGTGGGGGTTAAAAACCCCGACTATCTAATGTTTGTTTTACAGGGCAAAGGAAGAAGATGAGTACGTGTTAGTACATGGTTGGACTATTTGAAAAGAAGCGCGCGTTTTTTATAATTACAGCATATTGCATAATTTCCCAATATAATATTTGCCCTTTATTTTACTAATGACTAAAGCGTAATGGTGGAGTGGTTAGCGTGCTGGCTTGGAAACGTTGGGACCTGGGTTCGAATCCCAGGTCCCCCAAAATATTTGTTTATATTTTTCTTCATATAATTGCATGCAGGTTTCAGGAAGGGGTCTACCATGTACCCTAAATATCCATGCGCCAGGTGTCTTCCAGCATAGATCCAGTGGCCAAAGCTGGATGACCATCATGCTCCCTAGTCAATCAACGCATGGGTGATCAGGAAAGTCAACGGACTGGAATTGTTATTGGGCTTCAAATTGCTTTCTCACCTCCAAAGCTGGCCCAAACCCCTGGTTTCATTATTTCTTTTCTTCTTTTATATTTTTTTCACTTAAATTGTTTTTTATTATTAATTATCATTATTATTTAATTAACTCACAAATTCATTATTTTCATAATAAACTCAAAAAACCCAAAAATAATATTTTTCTTAATTAAAATTAATTTCACTTTATTTTTGTAAATAAATACTAGCAAATTAATTTAGTTTTTTTTAATTAGGTTAATTTCACTATTTTTTGCAATAAATAAAATAAATTAGAATTAGGGTTTTACTAACTTTTGATTATTTTTTATTTATTTCCTTGAGACATTAAAAGATTAAAAAATGTTTCCTTTTGTTAATTAATTAATTAGGTTTAATTTAATTTAATTCATAAATAATCAAATCTCTTTCTTTCTCAAAAAGGGTCAAAACCCTAAGGACTTCTCCGATTCAATTTCTTTCCGCGCATTATAATTTTTTGATCATATTTATGTAATTGCTCCGAGGATGTAATAGATAATTAGGACCTTTTCATCGCTTTCTTTAATTTCTCGCATTTACTTTTTCAAAGGGTTTGTTTTTGGCGATGTAAATACCCGACGCCTTGTAATAGCTTAGATTTACTTTCCGCAATTTACTTTCCGCAACTTTTAACTGTTAGATGTATGTTAAATAGGCTATGCATGACAAGACTTATCTCTGAAATTAAAATCAACCAGTAGCTCACCATAACATGTACAAAGATAACATAACTGAAAATTGACACATTTGCACATGCCACTCCTAGGGTACGCCTCACTTGGTTGCCTCGAACGTGGTCATTGAGTATAGGAAGTTTTAGAGGTCGCCCTCATGTCTAAAGATCAAAGTTGCCTCGAAACGGTTGCCTCGATAAAAAACGATCTAAGACATTAGGGTTACCGCTAAGGCGTCCTACCATTGCTTTAATGACCACATGTCCCTATAATCGAATTGACCCGAAACTCCAACGACGGTGCTACCTACTTCTCAATAGTGGGATAGTACTATCTAAAGGACATTTACACAGCTTAATTTCTTTTGAGTAGGTAGAAGTTCTCAAGTACTTGCTCTTTCAAAACAAAAATACTTTTCGCACCTACACTTTTCTGACAAAAGTTTTCAAACAACACTTCACACACTCTTGAGGACTGATACAAGAGTTAAATCGAAGTTTTCACACAAACTTTTTCAAAACCCACGAACACAAGAAAAGCAAAACATTTTGAAAACATAGTGAGCAAGTACCTAAGAGCCCGTGGATAACCACGGATAGAAAGGGTGCTAACACCTTCCCTTTCTATAATCTACCTCCCGAACCCGAGAAACATCTCGAAAAGGAATTTTGTTGTGCTTTTGTCCTTTCCTTGTTAGAGAAAATAAAATACGGTGGCGACTCTTACTTACCGCGACATTTCACGAACCAACATTCCAAAACAGTCAGTTCTATTTCCACCGATCACAGAACTGGCGACTTTGCTGGGGACATATATAAGTGAGCTGTACCTTAGGATTAGATCACCATGTTTTCAATTGTATGCCTTGAATGCTTTAATATTGTGGGCTAGTATCAGAGTTTTATAGATCCTAACCCGGATCTGGGGATACCCTTTAGAAGTAGCAACAAACTGTGAGGGAACTGTGCGGGGTATACCGACATGGTTGAAGCAGTTGCTACGTTGATGTGGAACTTTGGTGAGTACCGGTAACCCTTGAGTCAAGTCAAGGAGAGTACGCGGCCGCCGCGTGGTGTCGCGAAGCATCAACTGAGCTTAGAACCTTACTTGACCATCCTGGCCTCTTTAGGGGTAGTGAGATGACTGACTTTGGTGCAGTCCGAAGTTGGTAGATACTCGATACTACACTCATTGAGGGTTGTTTTCTTGGAATATTTTGGTCGCCAGTTAAGTGGCTAAATCAAAACAATGAACATAGAAAACAATCCAATGATATTGAGCTCATTAGAACCCGATTACTATTTGTAGGACAGGTTTTGAGCCAACTAACTTCAAAAGGGTACTTACCTACGAACCCCATGCAAGCATAAACCTAAGGACTTGTTTGCTTTGTGTGAATATGACTGTCTGTATATATACTTGCTTACCTTTTGCACCCATGTACATAACATCATAACATCATAACATTGCATACATCCTGCATAAGGACTAACCCATTTCAAGGATCTCAAGGGTTTGTGATGCAGGTCATAACGAACCAAATGTCTAGCAAGGGGCAAAGGGGGTTTATTTTCCTCTAGCCAAGGTTGTTTGGAGATCAAAACATGATGACTTGAGTCAGGGGCTATGACCCACTCGATATGGTGAGCCTAACTCTTGAAGAAGGATTCTCAGCAACATGAAGTTCCTTCAATCAAGCTACCAGATTCAAATTCTAACAAGTTTTTCTGTTTACCCCGCGAGGTCCTTGAAAATATTGCATACATAAATCATACACATTTCATTCCATCACATGCATTACAGGTACCCTTTTTACAGGTCACTTATCTACTTCGTTGTTTATTTCAGCAATCATCATGTCTTCTGAACCTACTGCTGAACAAGCTATCAAGGCCCTCCAGGCCCAGAATGCCCAGTTCCAAGAGTTGGTTATGAGCCTAGCCAAGGGTCAACAGGAGTTGAAGAATCTGATTCTGAAGAAGAAGAAGAAGAGGACCGTCTTGTTCAACACTGGACGCAGATTTGGGAATGGATTACAGAATGAGGTTGAGTTGACTACCTCGTCTGTAGGGAAAGACAGCCCGCAAGAGAGAAGGGTTCCTAGTCCCGTGGTCTCCGACAACGAGACAGATTATAATGATGAACAGTATCCTCCTGTTGAGGATAGGTATAAACAGTTGGAGGACCGTTTAAGTGCTATGGAGATTCAGAATGTGCCCGGGTTGGACTTTGGAGACCTAGGCTTATCCTCTGGGGTGGTGATTCCCCATAATTTTAAGGCACCTGCTTTTGCCAAATACGACGGAGCCTCCTGCCCAAAGCTGCACCTCCGGTCATATGTAAGGAAGATCCAACCTTACACTGCTGACAAGAATTTGTGGATCCATTTCTTTCAGGACAGTCTTTCAGGGACTCAACTCGAATGGTTCTATCAGCTGGATGGAGCCAGTATCCACAATTGGGAGGATTTGGCTACTGCGTTCTATAAGCAGTATCAGTATAATTCCGACCTCGCTCCTACGCGTACCCAACTCCAGGGTATGTCACTAGGGACGGGTGAAGGATTTAAAGAGTACGCTCAAAAGTGGAGAGACCTTGCCGGAAGGGTGCAGCCACCTCTAACTGATCGTGAACTTGTTGATATGTTTCTGGGGACCCTGTCTGGTCCATTATTTAATCATTTGATTGGAAACTCTTCAGCTGGGTTTACAGACCTTATCTTGACTGGTGAAAGAATTGAAGCTGGCATCAAAAGCGAGAAGATTCAAGAGGCTACACCTCCTGATACTCAGAAAAAGCCCTACAATGGGAAAAAAGAGTCCAATGATGTGTCTGGTAAAAAGAGTCGTCATGATCAACATGTAGGGGCAACCCAGATCTCCGATCCCACTCCTGTTCAACAAAGACAGAGCGATAAGCGTAGGGTAAGATATCAAGAAAGGAAGTATACTGACATCAACATGCCTTTGTCTCAAGCGTTACAACAATTGCTGAAGGTGAAACTGATCACACTAAAGGATCCTCCTCAAAATCCTGATACTTCCTCTTCCAAGTATAACCCGAGTGTGAGATGTGCCTACCATTCTGACAGTCCTAGACATGACACCGACGATTGTTGGAGTTTGAAGAACAAGATCCAAGACTTGATTGATGCCAAGGAGATCAAGTTTGATCACTGATCCTACACCAAATCATTGAGAATGTCTTTTGTCCATTTGAATTTTCAAGTTGTATTTTTCTTCGCTTATTCAAACATTTATTCATGTCAAACTTTATTACTTTATCAATGCATCGCATATGTCTGTTTTGAATCAATCCATTCATATTCACTATATTCAAATTGCTTTCATTTTTGTGATGTTCAACTCTCAATTAAAAAATTCTAAGCCTTTTGAGGGAGGATGACGAAAACGATACCACGATCTTTACAGTATGCTTTTGAACAGACCCCACTGATGAGGTACAGGCATTGTTTCAAATCCTAAATAGTGGAGTTATAAGGAAGATAATCCCTAGTCGACCCCTTTGAGCCAAAGAAGTTGGAGTTTTTCTTTTCGAAAATTAAAACCTTAATTATAACCTGGGGCAGGGTAATTCTCTCAGTTGATCCAAGTGCACAATGAATGACATCAAAGAAGTCCCTCCGAGACAAAAAGACAGTGATGGTTCCCCATAATCGTAAGGACATGCAGTCATTGTCTCTCAAAATAAAAGCCCAATAAGTCAAAACCTATGAAGGAGACTTACACAAAACTGGGGCATCCCGCTGACTGTAAATACAAAAGAAACAGTTCAGGCAAAAGACATGGATAATAAAATCAAAAAAGAAAGAGGTCCTACAGACTCTCAAAAAAATGACTTCCTATTCAAAATAAACTATCAGTATCCGAACCATCACCGGAGTATCAGAGCAAAGACTCAAACAAGATCCAATGCACGATTAGCTGAGTTTAGGATCGAAGGACATCACGAAGAACGGGTGGGTACAAATAAAGTTTGAGCCTTTATCCTTTGTTTCTTAAACCGTGAACCAGGCCACGTTATAACCCTTAAAAAGTCCTAGCTGAAGCATGGGTTAGTTCGAAAGCATACTGTTACAAAAGGTATCCTGACTCCTGTACGGCTCACTGTAAAATCCTGAGTTGACATCACATTTTACAAAATTTTCCTATCTTACTGAAAAAAATGCATTTTTCAAGACAGACATAAGCTTTGCATTCTTAAAATAACATTGCTTGCATATGACTATTTGTTCAAACAGCAGAGAAATTCGCACGAGGAATATCTAGTGAACAAAAATCTTCTCAATAAAAAGGATCACCTCAAGTGGAAAAACACTTCCAATCAAGGGGCACGGCATGATCATTGTCCATCATCTGGGGAAGTCAAGTCAAGATTTAAGGAATCTCTCAAAATGACAAATATCCAGGGGCAAATCTCCGCCTGAGTCACTTGGGGCATTGGACATGGATTCCAGCAACGAATCTTGCATGATCAGACATCTTCTGGTAGTATGGCGACACAACACTACTGACAGTAACAACTCCCTGCGCTCTGAGAACGTGGACATAGTCAAAAATACTACGCATAATCAAAGACCCGCTAGGTCGACTGGCCTAGGCAAAAACAAGGGCTTCCCGGCGAACCAAAAGGGTTCAGGCAAAAATAAGGGATGAAAATGAAAAAAATCTGTACACCCGGCAAGTCGAAAACCTGAAAAGGCGGCTTGGACAAAAATGGGTATCCCGGTGGACTGAAAACCCGAAAGGGCGGTCCAGGAAAAAATTAGGGATCAAAGCGTACGACTATGTCCCATCATCTCGTCACTTGCCTACCAGAAGAAGATTTGTCAATCGACAGTTATCAAACACCTCATAGGCCTTCTTCTCCCGCAGAAACTGGGGCAATAAGAACTGTCCGAACTGTACAATCGCTCTATCCACCAAGGTACCAAGGTAGATTCAGCTGAAGAATATGACCAAGATACCTTCACTCCCCGGAGAGTAAAACAGTAATGGTAGCTATTCCCCACTGAGCCTTGCAACTATGAGAAAATTAGTGATACTCTCCCCAAGCAGAGTTGGTCTCCCATCAGCCCTAAAAAGGCACATTATCCCCAGCAAGTCAACAATACTCTCCCCCAAGCAGAGTTGGTCTACCATCAGCCCTAAAGAAGTTGGGTATCCCCAGTAGATCTTAATATTCCCCATCAGAGTTTACAAATATTCCTCAGCAAGCATCCCCGACAGTCTTAATATTCCTCAACGAAATATAAGATTGTTCCCCAGCGGAATACAAGATACCCCCAATGGAGTCATTCCCCGGCGCAGTCTAAAAAGCTTCCCCACCAGAGTTGAATCATCTCCCCAGTAGATTCTGGAAGCTTATCCCCTGCAGAGTACGAAGGTTATTCCCCACCAGAGTCTAACTGGGTTATCCTCAGCAAGTTGCAACTGAAAGATCATCCCCAGCGAAGTTCTTTCTATCCCCAGCGGAGTTCATCATCAAAATCCCCAACAGAGCTTATCAACAGGGTCCCCAGCGGAGTTATCGTTAAAATCTCAGCGAAGCATCTCTTCCCACAGAGTAATTCCCTGCAGAGTAATCTCTTCACCGGGTTTATCCCCAACGGAGTCATCTTCTCCTACAGGTTTATTCGTGCAATCAGCTTTCGTCATCATCCCCAGTGAAAACGAAGAATTCAACATCATGCTCCAGCAGCTATCCGGGATTTATTTTCCCAGCTAAAACATCACATTTTCAAACATCATGATACATGCACATACGCATCATATCATAAATATCATTTACTTTGAGAACATCATTACACAATGCATACATCATGACATTGCACACAACTAACTCTTTACCTTTTTCAGGAAAGATCGATCAACAGATAAAACTCATTAACTTTTGAGGTAGTAATCGTCCAAGATTCCTTCATCACCCTTTTGAGGTAGTAATCTTCCAAGATTCCTTCATCATCCTGCTGAGGTAGTAATCGTCCCAGATTCCTTCATCATCCGGCTGAGGTAGTAATTGTCCAAGATTCCTTCATCATCCTGCTGAGGTAGTAATCGTCCAAGATTCCTTCATCATCCTGCTGAGGTAGTAATCGTCCAAGATTCCTTCATCATCCTGCTGAGGTAGAAGTCATACTAGATTCCTTTATCATCCTGCTGAGGTAGTAATCGTCCAAGATTCCTTCATCATCCTGCTGAGGTAGTAATCATCCAAGATTCCTTCATCATCCTGCTGAGGTAGAAGTCGTACTAGATTCCTTCATCATCCTGCTGAGGTAGAAATCGTCCCCGATTCCTTCATCATCTATTTGGAGTAGCAATCGTCTCAGATTCCTTCATCACATCATTATCAAAAACCTCTCTTAAGCTCCGGATCAACACCTGTAACTAGCCAGGAAATATCTGTGAACGACTGATTGTAGATTTATACCTGAAACCAGACAGGAAAGTTATCTACATTGAAGAGATTGAAGATTAATACCTGAAACCAGACAGGAAAACCATCTTTCTTTCTCAAGTCAGAGATTAATACCTGAAACCAGCCAGAACAACTATCTCCCCGACCCACCTTTTTCAAGTTCCAGATCAACACCTGTAACTAGCCAGGAAATATCTGTGGACGACTGATTGTAGATCTATACCTGAAACCAGACAGGAAAGTTATCTACATGAAGAGATTGAAGATCAATACTTGAAACCAGACAGGAAAACCATCTTTCTTTCTCAAGTCAGAGATTAATACCTGAAACCAGACAGGAAAACTATCTCCTTGACCCACTTCTCTTAAGTTCTAGATCAACACTTGTAACTAGCCAGGAAATATCTGTGAACGACGGATTATAGATTAATACCTGAAACCAGACAGGACAACTATCTACTTGACCATCATGAAGCAACCCTACACTGGTTCCTTCTCTTCCAAGATGAAGTTTTACACGGACTCATCATGAGGCAACCCTACACAGGTTTCTTCTTTCAACCTACCAAGTTACAATTCAACAAACAATCTTCGGATGGCATCTATAAGCCCATCTCCACTACCATCTATTACATTTCCAGATGGCATCTATAAGCCCATCCCCCGACAAGATTTTGTCACATCTCCAGATGGCATCTATAAGACCATCCTCCTATCCATCATATCTCCAAATGGCATCTGTAAGCCCATTCCCGACATCACATTGCTGATATTATATTATGCGAGTGCAAATTTCTGGGCACTTTAGTTTTCAATCATCTTCCACCTTCGGATCACGAAAGGCCCGAAAGCCAATCTACACCCTCAGGTCTAAGAAGATTGAACAGGGGCAACTTTTGTACCCCAAAATTTTCCCTCCCATATTCCTCAAGATTTGTCAAGAATTATCTTCAAATGGTTCAAGATTGCTCAAGAGATTGTACAGTCAAACCACCTCCTAAGCCAGCCAAAACTAGGGTTTGGGTTCTTTCAAGGAATTTGGGGTTTTCAATGGCTCAATCAAGTCTCAAGGGTCCATATACATTCTCAATCACCTACATACCAAGTTTCAAGACTCACAGTGCCAATTTGCACAGTCAAAAGCCCCACTTGATCTACAGTCAACTGCAGGGGCAAAATGGTCATTTTATAGTCAAAAGTTAGAATTTTTGGTCAAAATCTTATTTTGAGTCCACAATCATCATTTGATCAAGTCTTGATCATGATTTCACAAGAATGGCTCAAAAATCATCAAGATGCAAAAGGTTACTATTTTTGGACAGTAGAAAAGTCAACTGTATCTTGACCAGGGCATAACTTTTTAATGGTTTATCAGAAAAATCCCATCCAATGCTCATTTTGAAGGGGATGACATTTCCTACAATCCATCTTCACATTCCAAGTCCAAGAAATGCTCTCACAAAAAGTTATCAATTTCTACATTATAGGTCAATTTCAAAAGTCAACAAAAGTACCTTTTAAGTCAAAGGCCATAACTTGAGATTGGTAAATCCAAATGACATGGGATCAAAGGCATTGGTTAGAGGACTTCAATAACTTTCCAAAATGTCCAAGAACATGGTCATATGATCAAAATTGAGCAAGTTGTGCATTGGAGAAGTTGGGAAATTTTCATGAATTTACAAAAGTCAACTTTGCTCAAAACACCTTATTTTTGCTAATGGGCCTCAAATCTCTTCTTGAAACTTCATCCATGGCCTATGCACGACCCATCAAGCTTAATTGAATTTATTTTCTTATTTTTATTAATTAATTGGATTTTTAATTGATATTAATTAATTTAATTAATTTAAATTGTAGGAAAATACAAGGATTTGGTTTTTCAATCTTTTTGTGAAGCAAATGTGGTCAACATATGCTGGCAATTTCGTGTACAAATCAAAGATGCAAAAATCTCCAAATTTGGCAACTTTATTCAATCATGAAAATGCAAAAAGATTTGATTTTCAATCAAATATTCAATCATCAAGTCCATGGATTTTTTCTCAAGATTGTGACCTAATTCTATTCCTCCATATATATGCAAACTAACCCTAATCAACACACGTGAGAAAGCTGCAGCAACAGACCCTAGCATATTGGAAAAAATTCAAGAAACTTGAAAACCTATTCTTGTATTTCAGGCCAATTCAAAGCATTATATTGATTCAAACACATTGCTGGAAGTGTCAGGAGTGATTTACAATTGAAATCACACGCTAAAGCTCAGAGAATCCAAGGATACAGAACCACGGTTTGCACATTTTATCCATAATCGTAACTCTTAATTCATGAGCATTTAACATGATTTTTTGATTGTTTTGCATTGCTAGTAATCATATGAAGCTAATGGCATAAGTTAATTGAATTATAATGCACAGAATCACAAGATGCCATGGACGATTTCTAGGGTTCCTGAACTTTGAAATTGGGGCTTTTTAAACCCAGAAAAATTAAGGCTTGTAAAGCACATGGTTGGAACCGTTAAGACCAGACGAACATGATTCTATCCTCGCGAAATATTTATGTACCCTGTATCTCTATTCGCTATTTTTCGTCAAGATGAATAGTGGGGGTTTAAAACCCGCGCTATCTAATGTTTGTTTTACAGGGCAAAGGAAGAAGATGAGTACGTGTTAGTACATGGTTGGACTATTTGAAAAGAAGCGCACGTTTTTTATAATTACAGCATATTGCATAATTTCCCAATATAATATTTGCCCTTTATTTTACTAATGACTAAAGCGTAATGGTGGAGTGGTTAGCTTGCTGGCTTGGAAACGTTGGGACCTGGGTTCGAATCCCAGGCCCCCCAAAATATTTGTTTCTATTTTTCTTCATATAATTGCATGCAGGTTTCAAGAAGGGGTCTACCATGTACCCTAAATATCCATGCGCCAGGTGTCTTCCAGCATAGATCCAGTGGCCAAAGCTGGATGACCATCATGCTCCCTAGTCAATCAACGCATGGGTGATCAGGAAAGTCAACGGACTGGAATTGTTATTGGGCTTCAAATTGCTTTCTCACCTCCAAAGCTGGCCCAAACCCCCTGGTTTCATTATTTCTTTTCTTCTTTTATATTTTTTTCACTTAAATTGTTTTTTATTATTAATTATCATTATTATTTAATTAACTCACAAATTCATTATTTTCATAATAAATTCAAAAAACCCAAAAATAATATTTTTCTTAATTAAAATTAATTTCACTTTATTTTTGTAAATAAATACTAGCAAATTAATTTAGTTTTTTTAATTAGGTTAATTTAACTATTTTTTGCAATATATAAAATAAATTAGAATTAGGGTTTTACTAACTTTTGATTATTTTTTATTTATTTCCTTGAGACATTAAAAGATTAAAAAATATTTCCTTTTGTTAATTAATTAATTAGGTTTAATATAATTTAATTCATAAATAATCAAATCTCTTTCTTTCTCAAAAAGGGTCAAAACCCTAAGGACTTCTCCGATTCAATTTCTTTCCGCGCATTATAATTTTTTGATCATATTTATGTAATTGCTCCGAGGATGTAATAGATAATTAGGACCTTTTCATCGCTTTCTTTAATTTCTCGCATTTACTTTTTCAAAGGGTTTGTTTTTGGCGATGTAAATACCCGACGCCTTGTAATAGCTTAGATTTACTTTCCGCAATTTACTTTTCGCAACTTTTAACTGTTAGATGTATGTTAAATAGGCTATGCATGACAAGACTTATCTCTGAAATTAAAATCAACCCGTAGCTCACCATAACATGTACAAAGATAACATAACTGAAAATTGACACATTTGCACATGCCACTCCTAGGGTACGCCTCACTTGGTTGCCTCGAACGTGGTCATTGAGTATAGGAAGTTTTAGAGGTCGCCCTCCTGTCTAAAGATCAAAGTTGCCTCGAAACGGTTGCCTCGATAAAAAACGATCTAAGACATTAGGGTTACCGCTAAGGCGTCCTACCATTGCTTTAGTGACCACATGTCCCTATAATCGAATTGACCCGAAACTCCAACGACGATGCTACCTACTTCTCAATAGTGGGATAGTACTGTCTAAAGGACATTTACACAGCTTAATTTCTTTTGAGTAGGTAGAAGTTCTCAGGTACTTTCTCTTTCAAAACAAAAATACTTTTCGCACCTACACTTTTCTGACAAAAGTTTTCAAACAACACTTCACACACTCTTGAGGACTGATACAAGAGTTAAATCTAAGTTTTCACACAAACTTTTTCAAAACCCACGAACACAAGAAAAGCAAAACATTTTGAAAACATAGTGAGCAAGTACCTAAGAGCCCGTGGATAACCACGGATAGAAAGGGTGCTAACACCTTCCCTTTCTATAATCTACCTCCCGAACCCGAGAAACATCTCGAAAAGGAATTTTGTTGTGCTTTTGTCCTTTCCTTGTTGGAGAAAATAAAAGACGATGGCGACTCTTGCTTACCGCGACATTTCGCGAACCAGCATTCCAAAACAGTCAGTTCTATTTCCACTGATCACACACCCCAAAATTTTACCTCCAATTTTATTCAAGGCATACACATTAAGGTCCTCAATTGCTCAAGGTTAACCAAGAATTGATCAGGAAAATTCTCCTCCTAAGCAATGACCTTTCAACTGGTTTCACTTTTCACCAAGATGTGTGAGCTCCAAAGGTCTCAAATGTTTTCCATGGTCCTAATATATCTTCGAGTTTGTCCATGCCAAGTTTCATGCCCTACAACTTCTCTTTTATTCTCAAGCTCGAGAAATACATCATTTGGAAGGTATAAACAAGCTCATATGTTACATGAGGTTATTGCACCCTATACGCCTCAGCATAATGGCATAGCTGAAATAAAGAAAAGAAGTGTACGGAAAATGACGAGGTGTATGTCGAAAGCTAAGAATATGTCTAGGAGATTTTGGGCTGAAGTAGCTTCGACAACAGTATGCATTCTAAATTAGATGCCCAACGAAGCAGTGTTAGTTGGGAATTTCGATTACACAAGTTTTGAATAATCAACACTATGATCGAAGAAAGAATAGTTTAAAAGAAAGTATGAGGAGGCTTTTACGAAGTCTTCGATGGATGGAGAGCTAGTAAAGAGCTTCACTATGTTGAACAGTTATCGAAGGGTTCGTTTTCGAACTATTTAAATATAACTTATTCGAAGCATTACATGGAAAGACATTTCGACTGTCATGTTGATTGAATAGGCACTTCAAAAAGAAGAATATTTTGAATCCAAAAGCTTTGATCTTATCCAAAGAAACACGTGGAAGTCTAATGGTTCGAAGGACATGCAACCTTCAAACATGGCGTGATTTCATAGATGGACCATTAGGGTTGAATCAACCAAATATAAGTCATCTTAGAGTTTTTGGATCAATATGTTTCAGGCATAGTGAGGAAGAGGTGATACTTCAATTTGTTCAAATTGAAGGAAAGGAGATCGAAAAGAACAGAACAAAGCTTCGACAAGTCAAAAGGAAGAGGTGATACTTCGATTGGTCGAATTGAAGGAAAGAATATCAAAAAGAACAGAATGAAGCTTAGGCAAGTCAAAAGGAAGAGGTGATACTTCGATTGGTTGAATTGAAGGAAAGGAGATCGAAAAGAACAGAATGAAGCTTCAACAAGTCAAGATGAAAAGGTGATACTTCAATTGGTCGAATTAAAGGAAAGGAGATCAAAAGGAACATGAACTGAGTTCGACTAGGCTGATTGGATATGAGGGGTTTCCAGATTACACAATCGATGCAGATGGTGACTAAGTCGAAGAAGCCAAGATGATGAAGCCTTGAGTAATTCGAATTGGAAATCAGAGCCATCGAAAAGAACAAAGCTTGGGATATTGTCGAAAGAATCAATTGATGTGAAATGGAGATGAAAGTCGAAACGAAAACCTAATGGGATGAAGCTTGTTGGGCTTGGACTGATTAGCTCGAAGCCCAAATTCGTGCAAAACACCAACCATAACCTGTCCAGGTTCACTCAAATTTCAATATGGCATGAAATATCTCTAAATGGCAACTTTTTAAATCTGATGATTTTGCTTTCAAAGCCATGGTTAATGGCTGATTCATGCCATATTTATTCACCACTACACCCCCGTATAAATACAAGACCAAACCAGAAGCAGAGGGGACGCATAAGTCACCTCAAAGAGCCACACGAAAATCACAAAAAATACATCAAAGTTGTAAAATTCAAAACGCATAGTGTAAGCTTCCTCAGTCTAAACCAAGTCCACTATTCACTCCCTGAAGGTCCCAGGAGTGATTCCCAGGCCTTAAGCAATTCAAATGCACGCAGAAACGCGCCCATTCGATTCTTCTGTTTGGTAAAAAAATTGGATCTCAAACTCGTTTAATCTTTAATTTAAATCTCTTTTGATAGCATATTCATGTTATTATCATTGTTTATGAATGTTTTGACGTAATTCATGTGAGTTTCAGTTCCCAAAACACAAAATGCCATTGCTAGGGCATTTGAAATCGGCTCCTTCGGATCTCAAAATCTAGGCCGTTTCAGGACAAATGGACCTCAAATTTGGAATCAAGAGAAAAAAATAAGGGGGGTAGGGTAGGTCTTGATCTCTGAATCTCGTTATTTTTGCATGTCAAGTTTTTGGCCCACCAGAGAGTTGACGTCGATGGGCTGACTCTGAAAGCATACACGTCTCTTCCCTATTGGTATATCCAGTCAGCGCATGCATTTTTTTATTTCAAATATATTCCTGACCTTGGTTCATATATTTTGTTATTTTATTGTTTATACAAACGATTGAACAACTAGCTCAGTTGGTAAGAGGGGACGCGTATGAAGGAGAGGACTTGGGTTCGAGTCCCAAGTCATGTATTTCCATTTTTCTAACATATTATATGTAGATCTGATGTTTCAAGTCCAAACACGTGCATCGTAAATCATCAATCCGAGCCATCAAATCACCACTTGATCCAGATTCAGTGCCTCCAACGTGCGGACCACCATGCACTCTCCAAAGCATTCCTCACTGGATCCGCTGGAAACTCGGGCTTCAACAATTTGGGCCTAGCGTGTTTTTTAATCACACCCCCAGTTTTTGTTTTTACTACCCAGACCCATTTGTGTTTTTTTATTTACTTATTTTATTTCTTTATTTATTTTAATGTTTTTTTTCTTTAATTATAAAATCAAATAAAATCACAAAAAATATTAGGTTAGTATTTTTATTAACTAAATTAATTTCCTAAGTTAATTAATTAACTATTTTAACCTCCTTTCTTAGTTAAAAGAAATTAGAACTTAGGATTTTAATTTGTTTTCTTTTCATAACAAAAATACAAAAAAAAGTTTAGAATTAACTCCTTTTAATTATTTTTAATTTTCTTTAATTATTTTTCCATTTTTATTTAAATCTAGATTTAGGTAATTTAATTTAATTTTTATTTAAACATTTTCTTAAATGAAATAAAAACAAACAAAAAGATTTTTTTATACCTTAGGATTTTTAGACGTATTTTCAATTTGCGCGCGTTATTACTTTTCACATTTTTATTTCCATATTTTTTGTAACTGCCTACTCGGATGTAATAGAATTAATTAGGACTCTTTATTTCTCAGTTTTCTTTATTTTTTTCCCCAAGTTTTGAACTTGTAATAATTCCTCTCCCTGAAGCCTTGTAATAGTTAAGGATTTACATTTCCGCACTTTTAATTACTGCAAACTATTGACTGCTTAGATGTATGCTAATTAGGATTGTATGGCAAGAATAAAATAAAACGCTAGCAAACCTAAATGCAAAGATAAATAACTGAATAGAACACAATTGCACATGCGCAACTCTAGGGTACCCCACTTTGGTTGCCTTTGGAAAAAGAGTCACAACTCTCGAAACGTGAGAGATTTTAGTGACTACCCTCCAGTTTAAAGATCATAAGTCCCTCGATGACCCTCTCGATGTTGCCTCGGTATGAATGATCTTAAAACCCTAGGGCAGTGTTGTACACCAAAATTTTCCCTCTCATGTTTTCCAATATTGCCTCTTACATGGTTGGTTACAGACACTTGCTTAGAGAAAATATATTTTTTTTAAAGATAATCAAGTGTCTTTCGATTGGCATATGAACGAGGTACTTCAATTAGCCATTTGGCATTCTTCAATCATGCTTTGATTAGTAAGTTTCAATTGGGTATTTGGCACCCTTCAATCAAACTTTGGGTCCACAAGTATCATTCCAGCAGTGCCTTCCCTTCAACTTGCCTTCAGCGCATAAGGAAAATACCCCTCTTCATGCTTGCCTTTGATTTCTAAGGCAAAAAGCTTCTTTCTTGTGTGCTTCGACCCACAAGGAAATGACTTCCTCTGTGCGTTCCTTCAGCGCACTAGACCAAGGCCCCTTCAACTTGCCTTTGATCAACAGGGCAAAAGGCTTCTTCGTGCTTGCCTTGGATTCAAAATGGCAAAGACTTCTTCAGATTTTCCTTCGATCCACAAGGTCAAGGCTCCTTCAACTGGTCTTCGATTCACAAAGCAATGGCTATCTAGCTTCGACTAGGCAATTTCTCTTCATGTTTGCCTTTGATCAACTAGGAAAAAGGTTTCCTCACGCTTGCTTGGATTCACAAGGCAAAGGCCCATCAGCTTGCCTTTGATCTACAAGGCAAAAGACCCTTTCAACTGATCTTCGATTCACAAGGAAGAAGCTTCCTCAGATTTTCCTTCAACCCACTAGGCAAATACTCCCTTTATGCTTGCCTTCAGCGCACAAGGAAAAAGTTTCCTCTTCATGCCTACCTTCGTTTCACAAAGCACGGGATTGCTACATTATGAACATATTGCAGAATGCACATGGGGTGCATGTAGGCTATTCAAAGGACACACAAATGGTGCCTTCAAAGGACATACATTTGGTCCATTTGAAGGACACACAAATGGTGCCTTCAAAGGGCATACATTTGGTCCATTTGAAGGACACACAAATGGTGCCTACAAAGGACCTACAATGGGTCCATTCTAAGGATACGTAATTATGAGAAACCATTTTGTTTTATGTTGAGTCCTGGTTCAAGATTTTTGCTGGCCAAAGTCCAACATATTGCCAAGCCCAAGCCTCCTGCGCAATTGTATTCGAAAGAAGTGACAAAAGAAGCTTCGACTGGCCAGAGTGAAGTGTTCAATTGGGATAGTTTGAGCCATCAAAAGGAGCAATTCAGAGCCAACCAAAAGACCAGGTGTTACAGCATTCGAAAGAGTCAAGGAGCCAATCACCACCTGTCCAGGTTCATTCAAAATTCCAAAATGGCATGAAAAGTCTCAAAATGGAAATCTTTAAATTTGTCTGATTTTATTTTCAAAGCCATGTTTAACGGCTGGTCTTTAAGGACATATTTCTTTCCCTATTTTCTTGTCTCCTCCACCTCCTATAAATATAAGACACCAACACAAGCCAACAGACTACATACATACGCACAAGGATAGACTACACGCATATGCTGCCTCATAAGCCACACCAAAGTTATTAAAAAATCTCATAAGTGATCCAAATCGAAGCAATCTTCAACAATGCTCCACTCACTCCTTGAAGTTTTAAGGAGGAATTCCTAAACACTAGGCAGGCCCAACATACACTGGAGCATCACTCACATAATATGTCCGTTGGTAATTTACTTTTAATCTCAAACTAGCTAAGCATGCAATTTTTAAATTTATGTTAATCCTACATTCATGTTATTGCTAATGTTTGTTATTGCTTTCATGTGCTACATGTAAGATTAAGCGAAGGGGTGAGATCGTGCCATTGCTTGGGCACGATCTATATTTTCTTTCAAATCTCAAGATTTATGACGTTTCAAGATGAAATGGCTTTCGATTCAGACCCAGGGGATTCGAATTGGGATGATACAACCATAGGCTGTCGAATCCAAGACTAGATTCGATCCAAATCTGATTTTTGTTTTGTTTCTCTAATAGATTTTTTTTGCAGATCGAAGGAAAGTATCACGCACCTTCGACCAAATTCCTCATGGGATCGAAAGGCAGCTCTAGGCTCCTTTTCGATCCATACATGCATGCTACAATTTGCATAGTCTCCTGCACCATCCTGCCCTTTTGAATTTTTGTTTTGCATTTATTTAGTTTTATTTACTCAGCAAAAATATTTATAAAAATCATCACAAAAATTAGGATTAGATTTTATTAATTAAATTAATTTCTGAAATAATTAATTAATTAATTCTACCATCCTCTTTTCAAAAAAAATTAAAATAAATTAGAATGTAGGTCTAATTTTATTTTTAAATTTATTTTCTTTTCATAAAAATAAAAAACAACAAAAAGATTTTATTCTTAGGATTTTAAACGTCTTTTCAAGTTCCCGTGTTGTTATTATTATAACTGTATATTGGGATATAATAGATGATTAGTAGGATCTTTACTGCTTTTATTTATTTCCCCCCAAAGTTTTGAATATGTAATTAATCTCCCTCCCTGAAGCCATGTAATAGCGTAGCTTTAATTTCCACACTTTTTATTACTGCAAACTATTAACTGTTGGATGCATGAATAATATGATTGTATGACAAGAATAAAAACAAAATGCTAGCAAACTTAAATTCAAAGATAAATAACTGATACAACATACTTGCACATATACACCTCTAGGGTACTCTCACTTTGGTTGCCTTCGCAATATAAAACAGTCGTGTCCCTCGAATGTAGGGACACTTTAGCAAATACCCTCGAATCAAAATATCATAGTCCCTCGATGACCCTACAATGTTCCCTTTCGGAAAATGATCTAGTCCCTTAAACAAAATTTCTAAAGCGTCTCTATATGTTTCCTTTATGACTGTACGATGACCTACGAATGTCCCTCATACTTCCAAACGACTATGGCTACCTACTCACTAATAGTAGGCTAGCCTTGTCTAAAGGAAAGGAGGAAAAGAACGACCCTTTCGAGTAAAATAGATAGTTCCTAGATGCTGTGCTCAAAAACAAATTTTCACACTTACACAAATTTTTTTTTTCAAAAACATTGTTAAACGCTTTATCAACACTCTTGAGGATTGATACAAGGGTTATCATAAAGCAAATCACCGCACTAAGGAATTTTTAAAACACACAAAGCACGAGGTATTTAAAAATGAGCTATGCATCTAAGAGCCCGTAGATAACTACGGATGGAAAGGGTGCTAATACCTTCCCTTTCCATAATCTACCCCCCTTACTCAGAAAACTCTCAAAAGGTCTTTTCTGTTCTTTTCACCCTTTTCTTTGTTGGATAAAAGAAAAGTCGGTGGCAACTCTTGCTTACTGCAAAATTTGCAAACACAAACGCAAAACCAGTCCAACAGTCGGTTCTGGCACCGTATCACAGAACTGGCGACTCCGCTGGGGAAATAAAAAAAATGGAGTTACCTTAGAGTTTAGTTAATTCTTCATTTGCTTTACATGTGTGTTTTTATTGCTTTATCTTTAAGGGTTTTTCTTAGGTTTTCTTGTAAAGATCCTACACCCAGATCTGGAGGCACCTTTTAGGTAAGTAGCAAAAGATCATGGGAACTGTGCAGGGTATATCGACATGGTTGAAACGATAGCTATGTTGGTGTGACACATTTGTTGGTACTGGTAGCCCTTGAGTAGTCAAGGAGAATACGAGGCCGTTGCGTGGTGTCACGAAGCACCAACCGACCTTAGAACCTTTAATTGAACAACTTGGCCATTAGAAAGTAGTGAGATAGCTGGCTTTGGTGCAGTCTGAAGTTGGTTGATACTTGATACTACACTCATTGAGATATGACTTCCGGGATATTTCGGTCGCTAATAAAGAGGCTTGCGATGAAACAATGCCCGGTGAAGAAAGATCAGTGATATTGAGATTCCCTAGAAACCGGTTACTATTAATAGGACATGTTGAACCAACTAAGCTTCAAGAGGGTACTTACCTATGGAATCCATGCAAGTCTAAACCTAAGGATCTGTTTGTGTGCTTGTATATAATTATTTGTACATAACATCATAACATCATAACATTGGCATATCACACTAACCATTTCAAGGACTTTTAGGACTTATCTTTGTGTCTGTTTTGTAGGACATGGCTCTCATTCGCAGAAATACTATCCAAGTAAACCTCGTAAGGGTGCCTCCTCAACTCAAAGAGTTGGCATCAAGGGTTCCTAAGAATTCCATATTCACTAAAATACATGGTCGGATCCTCGGTTTGGTCACTTCAATCCCCTATGAAGACATGGTGAAAGTTCTCTTTCAGTTTTTTGACCCTTTACATCATTGCTGTACATTTCCTGACTACCAGTTGGTTCCTACTATGGAAGAGTTTCCTCGGTTATTGGGTGTGCCTATTATCAATCAATTACCCTTCAACGGTATGGGAAGAGACCCAAAGCCTGAAGAAATCGCTCAAGCCCTGTATTTACAACTGTCGGATGTTATGACAAATTGGGAAACAAGAAGTGGTGTCAAAGGGTTTCTAGCCAAGTTCTTGATTGAGAAATCTCACTATTTTTGGGATACCCTGGATTTATAAGCCTTTGAAGAGGTGTTGGCCCTTCTCATTTATGGGATGGTCCTGTTCCCTAATCTGGACCAACTCATAGATATGAATGCGGTCAAAATTTTCATGTCTCGTAATCTGGTGCCTACCTTACTTGGAGACATTCTGCACTCTTTTCACACTCACACTATAAAGAGAAGATGAACCCTCATGTGTTGCACTCCTTTGTTGGCTAGGTGGTTTATTTCACACCTACCCTGATCTGTGTTGAAGAATGAGCGAGGCATGCGGTGAACTAATATGTTGATGTCTCTCATGCATTTGGATATTCACTGGTGTCCTCGATCTATGGAAGATGTTACCATAATTGATTGTTGTGGGGAATTCCCTAATGTCCCTCTCCTAGGCATTATGGGAGGAATCATTTATAACCCTTGTTTGGCATTGCGACAGTTTGGGTATGCTAGGAGAGATGGTCCTCATGATGCATTGATTCAAGGAATTGCATTTGACTATGAGAATGATGTCCAAGGGTACCGTCAAAGGTTCATCCGAGCTTGGGGCATAGTGAATAGAGTAGATAGCAAGACATTGGGGCATAAGAACTCCATCCCTTTGGAGCCTTATCTTAAGTGGGTGCGAGCATGCGCTCAAAATCTCATGATGCCTTACCCCGCCATTCTACCAATCATCATAGGCAAGGATCTTCATCCTGACATGCCGACTACTCTCGAGGAATTGCAAAGATCTTGGATTCAACTCAAAGAGGAATGAGACACCTTTGAAACCAAGTTCTACGCAAGCGAGAAGAAGGTTTTGGAGCTGACAAGACAACTGTATGAAGAACAGATTTTGAATGCCTACATTGCACCAAAGAGGATGCGCTCATGGGAAGCTTGAGTCCTGTTGGATTTAGGAGTTTTGTTTATCTTTGTTTCTTCCATTGTAAGCCCAAGAGAAATCATTGTAATCATTTAAACTTATGAATTCAATTAATGTTTGTTCTCTCTTTGACTAAGCAAATTTAAGATCTTAAAAGTCCTTGAAAACATTGCATAAACATTATCATGCATATCATTACATTAAGTAGGTATTTCGAGACAGGTTTCTTATCTTTTCGCTATTTATTTCAGCAAAAAAAAGGCTCTTGAACAAACAGTAAAGGATCTTCAAGCTCAAAATGCTTAGTTCCAACAAATGTTCCTGGCTCTGGCCAAGGGGCAAGAAGATCTGAAAGCTCTGATTGTCAAAGAGAAGACTAAGAAGGCAAAGAAACCAGTTGGTGTCTTGAATTTGGGAAGACGGTTCATAGGACCGGCTAAGCAAGCTCTAGATTTCACAATCCTGTCAAATGAGGAGGACAATCAAGAAGAGAAGCCAACAGAAGAAAACAACAACCCAGTGTCTAAGGAAGATGAAGCTGACTATTCTGAGGAGCAGTATCCTCCTGCTGATGATAAATACAAACAACTGGAGGATCGTCTCAATGCTATGGAGATCCAAAGGGTACCTGGGTTGGATTTTGAAGAGCTAGGACTGATCTTAGGGGTGGTCATTCCGCAGAAATTCAAGGTCCCTACCTTCGCCAAGTACGACAGTGTCTCCTTCCCTAAGCTGCACTTAAGGTCATATGTCAGGAAGATTCAACCCCACACTACTGATAGGAATCTGTGGGTACATTTCTTCCAGGAAAGTATGGCAGGGACTCAGCTGGAATGGTTCTATCAACTGGAAAGAACCAAACTTCGTAATTGAGAAGATCTGTCTGCTGCTTTCTACAAGCAGTACCAATATAACACTGACCTCGCCCCAACTCGTACGCAATTGAAAAGTATGTCTATGGGTTCCGATGAAGGTTTTAAAGGTTATGCCCAAAAGTGGAGAGACCTTGCGGGAAGAGTCCAACCTCCTTTATTTGATAGAGAGCTGGTGGACAAGTTCTTGGGAACGTTGTCTAGTTCGTTCTTTAACCATCTAATTGGAAGCTCTTTTGCTGGGTTCACTTAACTGATACGGATTGGTGAACGGGTAGAAGCGGGCATCAAAAGTGGTAAAATCCAGAGAGATGCATCCTTCAGTACATCAAAGAAACCCTTCACTAGAAAGAAGGAGGTTTGTGCTGCTTACGTCCAAAGAAATCAAAACAAAATTGAACATCGTCTGACGGTAGGGGATGTTATGATTTCCAACTCAGCTTCAAACCAACAACGGAACAATCAGTGTAGACCAAATGCGCCCAGATGGCAGTTCACTCGGATCAACATGACCTTATCCCAGGTTTTTCCACATTCGCTAAAGTCCAATCTGGTGACCCTAAGGGAGGCTCCTAAGAATCCCAATACTGCATCTCCCCACTATAACCCAAATGCTCGATGTGCCTACCATTCCAAAACTTCGGGGCATGATACAAACGATTTTTAGGCTCTAAAGAATAAGGTGCAGGATCTCATCGAGGCGTAGGAGATTGAGTTTGACCTTCTAGAGACACCTAATGTAATAATTCTGCAAATGCCCAAGCATGGCCAGGGTGTCAATGCTTTTGAAGATGACCGGTTTGTTTCTTCTATGGATGAGTTAACTACTCCTCTTCTAACTGTTAAAAGAAATCTATTGCGAGTCGCTTTATTTCTGGGTTGTGGTGAAGGATGCCACTCATGTATGTCTCTACCAGATGGTTGTTTGATGTTAAAGATGGGCGTCCATCGCCTAATGGTTAACAAAGAAATTCTGTTTAAGAAAATTCCCCTTACAAGAAGTTTGTGTGAAGATGTCTCAATAATTACCATTTCCGAAAATCCTCTCAGGGTCTCCACCAAAATACCCGTCAGGATTACATTTGTTCCCAAGTTTTCTCCCTTGATCATTACCCTTCCTGGGCCAATACCATATTCCTCTGATAAAGTTGTTCCCTGGAATTATGGGGCTGACGTCTATTACCATGGCGTCAAGCAAGACCTATTAGTTGTTGAAGATAAAGTTGCTAAAGATATTGATCCCTACATCGACAACATCGTTGGGACCAGTAAAATTACGAGAAGCGGAAGAGTTTTCTCTCTCGAGATCTCTCCGAAGACTATTGCTACTCCTGTGATTATCCCTGCTGCTACTCTTGCTAGTACTCCCATTGCTACTCCTACTGCTATCCTTATTGTTATCCCTGCTACTGAGTCGGCCGAGACTCGGGGAAAAGAGGTATTGGTTGAGCCTGTCCAGACGAAGGCACACAAGGAATCCATTCCTGAGGTTTCTAAAAAAGAAATGGAAGAGATACTAAAGATAATAAAGAAGAGTGATTATAACATTGTGGAGCAGTTGGGGAAGACCCCTTCAAAGATCTTAATGTTGGCCTTACTTTTGTGCTCTTAAGCCCATGCTAAGCCTTTAGTAAAACTCCTGAAGTCTGACCATGTGCCTCAAGAGACCTCCGCTGATCAATTTGAGAACTATGTTGCCAGCCTGACTGCTGATAATGGACTGGGTTTTTTCGATGCTGATTTAACTCCCAAAGGAAGGAAACATAATGATGCCTTGCATGTCTTCATTGAGTGCAGGGGCACTACCCTAGCTCGTGTTCTGGTGGATTCAGGTTTGTTGCTGAATGTCTTACCCTAGAATTCTCTGGATAGGTTAGATTGCGAAGGACTCACACTGAAGCCCAGTAACATTGTAATGATGGCCTTCGAAGAATGGTGCACGGGGAGGTGGACATCCCTATCAAAGTTGGCACTCATACTTTTTACTCAACCTTCTATGTGATGGACATCCTCCCGTCTTATTCCTTCTTATTTAGTCGACTTTGGATCCATGGGGCTGGTGTTGTTACTTCTACCCTGCATCAGACTTTGAAGTATCCAGTCAATGGAAAGATTATCACAGTCCATGGGAAGGAGGAATACATGGTGAGCCACCTGAACTCTTTTAGGTATGCTGAAATGGACGGTGAGTTCATTGAGACCCCCTATCAGAACTTTGAGGAGGTTCCACAGACAGTTGATGTGGCCAAGACTGCTACCAGTGTTCCAAAGACTGCCATACCTCTGCTGAAGATGGCTTCTTTAAGGGATGCCAAAGCAGTAGTTGAAGAAGGTGGGTGTACCATTTAGGGCCAACTTCCAGACATGCCCTACAAATTTAACAAGTTTGGTTTAGGTTTTACTTCAGGAGCCCAGAGAGTTGTTCGTCGTGCTCACATCGGGGGACCCCCATACTTTGTAACTGAGTACGAGTGGGCGCCAAATCAGCATTGTATTGATACTGACGGTAAAAATCAGCTGCCAAGTCTTCCCAATTGTGAACCTCTGATCTCTCGAGCTGATAAAACCAATCTAGTTGCGGCCAGACAAACTGTCTTGGAAAAAGTGTACCCAGAGGTCTTTATCGGATGAGTGGGGTTGGACTTTTCTGACATACGACCTCAGGTGCATCTTAGGGCAAGACAGACCGTCGTACTTGGCAAATGTTGGCCCTTTGAACTTGGGAGGGATAACAATCCCAGCTACCAGCCCTAGTTCCTCAAAATCCAATCCGGGCACCCTCTACAACTCCATAGCTGCCAATCTATCTTCAAGGTTCTTATATTTGTCGTTCGCTGGTGGATACTGTTGCTCGGAGTAGTCTTCGTCTTCTTCCTCCTCTTCCTCTTCAACCTCAGATTCAGAAGGTACAACAACACCTTTCCCTTTATCGGCCCCTTCGTCAGACGTTGAGGGGAACTCAAGAACCTTCCTAGCATTGCTCTCAAACCTTCTTCCAAAAGTGGCTACCCCAGGTCTCTTTTTCTTTTTCTCTTTATTCTTCTCTAACAACACTTTGAGGTCCTCTTGACCCTTTGCCAAGGTCATGAGGAGTTGCTGGAACTGTGAATTTTGTGCCTGTAGATCCTTTACTGTTTGCTCCAAATCCATCTTGCTGAAATAAACAGCAGAAAGATAAGGAAACCTGGCGTGAAGACCTGTTTATGCATATGATGAATGGTATGCTATTCATGTAATGCATTCAAGGGTTCAAAAATTCAGATTTGTTGCAAACAAAAATAACGCACGTCATATTAAGAAGAAATTTGTTAGTACATAAGTGCCCCATGGGAGAAATATTACAAAATTCTTAATGTAAAAAGACATTGCGCATCCTCTTTGGTGCGATGTAAGTGTTGAGAGTTTCCTCCTCGTGAAGTCGGCGGGTGAGCTCCAAAACCTTCTTCTCACTGGCATAGAAGCTGGCTTCAAAAGTATCTCGTTCCTCCTTGAGTTGGATCCAACTTTTTTGCATTTCTTCCCATGATGTTGGCATGTCAGGATATAGGATGGTGTATGAAACCTCTCCTTCCATAACAGGCTCTTTGATCAAGGGGAGAATGTGAGGATATGGCATCATAAGATTCTGGGAGCGGGTTCATACCAACTTGAGGTAAGGCTCAAGGGCGGTGGAATTCTTGTGCCCCAGTGTCTTACTATCCACCTTGTTAGGCATCCTCCAAGCTCTGTTGAACCTTTGTCGAAGTCCTTGCACATCTTTGTCGAAGTCAAAAACTAGGTCAGGAATCAGCATGTCATGAGGGCCATCCCTCCGAGCATATCCAAATTGTTTCAAAGCTAGACAGGGGTTGTAGGTGATGCTTCCCCTAATGCCAAGTAATGGGACATTAGGAAATTCCCCACAACGATCAATGATAATGACATTTTCTCTGAACCGAGAACACCAATGTACATCAGAATGTGTGAGGGTCATCAATCGTTGTGACCATCTTAAACCCTGCTCATTCTTCCAAACTGATTGTGGAAGGTGAGAAATAAACCACCTTGCTAGGAGATGAGTACAGCACATGAGAACACCTCTTTTCCTCATTGTTCGTCTGTAAAATGAGTGTAGGATGTCCCCAAGCAATGTAGGTATAGGATTCCTGGACATGAAAATCTTGACAGCATTCACATCTATAAGCTGATCGGGGTTTGGGAACAAGATCAATCCATAGATGAGGAGTGCCACAATCTCTTCAAAGGCTTGTAGATCAAGAGAATTCCAGCAGTCTTGTGCCTTCTCAAACAGAAACTTTGCCAAGAAACCCTTGACACCACTTCTAGTTTCCCAGTTCCCCTTGATGTCAGATGGTTGCAAGTGTAATGCCTGAGCAACATCTTCAGGCTTTGGTTCTTTTTCCGTACCGTTGTAGGGTAGTTGATGAAGAATAAGAATTCTCAGGAGTTGAGAAAATTCCTCCAAAGTAGGTACTAACTGGTAATCAGGGAATGTGAAACAGTGGTGTAGGGGGTCAAAGAACTGGAAGAGAACTTTCACCATATCTTCTTCAATGCTGGTGTTGACTAAGTTGAGGAGTATACCATGTCTTTCACTGAAGAGAGAATTCTCTGGAATCCTGGAAGTAAGCTCCTTGAGTTGAGGAGGGATCCTCACAAGGTTGACTTGAATTGTTTTCCTGCGGAGAGATTCCATGACCTACAAAACAAGAACAAAAATGAAGATCCAAACCCTTGAAATGGTTAGTGGATGCATATGATGCTTTATGATGTTCATGATGTATGTACAAGCACAAGTAAATCACTCAAAACCCTAGTTTAAGGCTTGCATGAAGTTTCATAGGTAAGTACCCTCTTGAGTTTAGTTGGCTCAAAACCTGTCCTATAAATAGTAACCAGGTTCTAAGGAGCTCAATATCACTGGATTGTTTTCTATGTTCATTGTTTTGGTTTAGCCACTTAACTAGCGACCAAAATATTCCAAGAAAATAACCCTCAATGAGTGTAGTATCGAGTATCTACCAACTTCGGACTGCACCAAAGTCGGTCATCTCACTACCCCTAATAAAAGGCCAAGATGGTCAAGTAAGGTTCTAAGAGTTCGTTAGTGCTTCATGACATCACTCAGCGGCCCCGTATTCTCTTTGATTAACTCAAAGGCTACCGGTACCCACATATATGTCACACTAACATAGCTACTGCCTCAACCATGTCGGTATACCCCGCACAGTTCCCTCACAGTTTGTTACTACTTACCTAAAAGGTATCCCCAAATCCGGGTGTAAGATTTAAAACAAACCCAAACAAGGAACCGAAAAAGTAAAGCAATCAAATAAAACAAGATAAGCATGTAAAGATGATCTAAAACCCTAAGGTAACCCCACTTTCAAAAATTCCCCAACAGAGTCGCCAGTTCTGTGATACGGTGGGAGAACTGACTTGGAATTTTGCGTTTGTGTTTGCAAATGTTTCGGTTTAGCAAGAGTCGCCACCGACTTTTTATTTTATCCTAAGGAAAGGTCAAAAAGCACAGGAAAGACCTTTTAGATGTTTTCTTGGGTTCGGGTAGTAGATTATAGAAAGGGAAGGTATTAGCACCCTTTCTATCCATGGTTATCCATGGGCTCTTAGTTACTTGCTTAGATCACTTTCTTTGCTTTTCAATTGTTTTAAATGGTGCTTTTGTGTGTGATTTTGAAATATGTTTTGAAAAGAGGCCATCGTTGTGGCAACCTTTGTAACGATTCTTGTTTGAATGTATACAAAGGTGTTTTTGTCTTTTGAAAAGTTTTCAATGTTTGAAAGTGGGGTTTTGAAATTGTGTTGTGAAGTGTGTTTTGAAAAAATAGCAAGGATGTTTTTGCAAGCTTGATCAAGTAACTAGGAGCCATCTACCCTATTTTTATTCAAAGATCTTTCTTATGTTTTTAACCCTTTTAACAATGTTGTTTCACCATTGTATTTGGTGAACAAAATTGTGTTAGGATATTAACGGGACAGGCGCGAGTCATCGTATAGACCATGATAGCAATAGTGTCAAGTATTTTTTTGGCAATTTTCTTGAGGGACTTGATCATTTTGTTTAGGTAACTCAGATAGCGTCATCGAGGGACTATGATCTTTGTTTTGTTTTTGTTTTGCCAAAGTAACTTGACATGCATATCATGGCCCATTTTTGAAGGCAAAAAGTGGATTGAAACCCTAGGGGTGCAAGTGTGCATTGTGTTTATTTTTCATGCATATTTATCTTGGATTAGGTCAAACTAATTGTTGATTTTATTTGCATACAAATCCTAGGTTTAAGCATGGCATAATTGAAAGCTTTTAAATATGCAAGAATTTAAATGCTATACTATTACAACATGATATAGGGAGGGGGTACAAATTTGAATTGGGGGTATTTGACAAGAAATTAAATTCTAAGTTATTACAATCAAATCGAATGTATAGGCAATATTTAAATGTACAATAATTGAAATAAATACAACTAAATAAAAGTCAAATAAAATGTATTATGCAAAAAAAGTTTTTTTTATGTATGTAAAAAGTATATTTTTTTAATGTGAAATATAAATAATAAAAAAGTCAATTTTAATTATCTTTGTTATTTAGGGCAAAAAACCCTAATTCTTAAATAAACAATATTATTTATTAATTATATACAATAATATATTAATTTATACACAAAATAAAAGTATATTGCAAAAAAGATGTTTTTTAGTGTAAAATATTAATAAAAGTAAAAATATGATATTTTTATATTTTTGACCTAATTATTTAATAAGATAAAGTATATAAGTATATATGTATGTATTAAATATATTAACTATATAAAAATAGAAATTAATTATTTACAAAAATATGTATATTCAAGAAAATATTTTAAAGTGTGAATAAAAATAATAAATGGAGGTAAGTATATTTTTTGTATTATTTTTGAGTTTTTAATAAAAAAGGAAATAGCTTATTTATATGATTATACTAGTAAAATAAAAATAAATATCAAATAAATATGAAAAATATGAAAAATATAGAAAATAATTTTTTGGCATTTTTTATATTTAGACAAAAAATAATAAAGTCAGAATAAAAAATAAAAATATTAAAATGACAAATATTTAAACAAATGGGCCAGGGGGGTGTAAACTGAACAAAGGGGTGTCAAAAGCAAAAGGAACCAGGCCCAGCCCAAAATCCACTTCTTCTTCTTCCTCTGAACAAACCTGCGCGTGCTATGTACCAAACTGTAACTCCTGATTCTTTGATCTTTTGATAAAACTCATAACATGAACATTGTAGAGAATTAAACAACGAATTCAACCATATAAAAAACTTGGATTAACTCTCAAAGACCAGCGAGAATTTCTCAGGCCCCAATTTCTAACCTAGTTTTTTTCATAAAGTTCATGAGTGAAATTCTCTTAGCACGATTAATTTAAATGAAAACTAAGCATATGTATGGCTTCAGGGCTATGAGTACAACACATTTCATTCACAAACCTAAGCCTAACCATTCATAAATAGAGAGGTAGAAGTCCATGAAATACCTGTTTCAGTTGACTTTGAGCTGGGCAATGTAGCAACCTTCAATGGTGTTTGGGCTTCTTTTGAGCTTGCATGAGGTCCAAGGAAGCTTTTCCAATGCTTGGCTTGTTTTGAAATAGCTTGAATCGTGCTGTAGAACTCAACCTGCAGAGCTTTGAAATAAAAATGGCAAAGTGTGTTAGAGGTGTTACAGCTAGCAATGGATGATCTGGATAGCTTAGGTAGGTTGACTGGAATGTGTTTGAACTATCTTTGGACAAAACGCACGATGGAAATTGGTTATGGCTTGAAGTTTGCAGAACTTGCCCTGTTTTACAGCAAAACATGGATTTTGTGTATGAGGAGGTTTGAGTGATGCAGGGGTCGTGTTTCTGGCTTGTTAGGAGGTACAAAACTTGTTCACAATGTTCTTGTAAGCTGGTTTTCTCAGATGTGTGTTGTGGCTTGTATTTTGCAAGTTTCTTCTACTTGAAGCAAAAGAATGGAAGTGATGTTATAGCCCTGTACAGGCCCTCCTATCAACCTGCACACAACACTCTTGGCCCCTCTAATTCATGGATTTGGTTTGCAGTCTCAGATTTTTCCCAAGGCTCAATGCTTAGTGTTTTGACATAAAGTAACTTTTGCAAAAATGGCAATATACCTTTTACCATTTAGGGCTTAGTTTTGCATGTAATGTCCATATGAACTAGATAATACCTTAACTTAATGGTTATGCATTAAATTATGGATTATAAACTGGTTTTGAGGCCTGCAAGCTAACACCAAACATGCTGATTTGAAAATGCAAATTTATATGAACATGCATTGGCCATGGACAAAAGTGAGTTTTTGCCAACTTCAAGCATTCGATTCTCTCTAACCACAAGGGTGTTTGAGGAGTTCTTGGACAATTTGGAAAGCTTGGAACATGTACTATAATCCATATTTGAAATGAAACTTGAAACTCCAAGTGGAACTATGTGAAAAGTGGCCAAGAAGATGGGTCAAAATCCTGCCTAGATTAGGGCAAATTTTCTCTAAGTTAAAAGTTTTAGGTACCCTTGTTCCAAAAATCATAACTTGAGATACAAGCCTTTTTTGAGAAAACTTTGTGAATCAAAGTTGTAGAATTTGTGATGGACTACAACTTTTGATGTTTCAAGTTTTGTTTGAATCCACTAGCATCTTGGTGAAAAAATGGGACAAATTTAGGAAAAAATAAGAAAATTTTATAACTTAGAAAATTTCTAAGTTATGAAAATTTTCCATTTTAAACCCTAATTTGCAATTTTGGGTTTCTTGATGAACAAGTTTCATAATTTGACATGTCTTGATGAAAAATAGCTCTTGGCACTTGATTTTGACCAAAAAGTCAGAGTTTGACTTTTCAGTGTACAGTCAAATTTTGATCAGTTGGCTGAAAAATTCATTTGTCAATCCTATGCATTTGAGATCTTTTGAACTTGTTGAATGGGTCAAGACAATGTCATTGAGTCCTTGAGTCCATGTGTGAGCTTGATTTTCCATTGGCCAGGTCAAACAGTCAAAAATGGGCTTTGTGCAGTCAAAACCCTAAAAATGACCATTTTGCCCTTTTGGTGAACTGATCAAATTTCTTGTGGAATTGTGATCCGAACTTGATCAAATGGTTCATATGAGTTTATAATGTTGATGTGGGTAAAATTTCATGAGGTTTGACTGTCAATTGGCCACAGTTGACTTTTTCCCCAATATAGTTGATTTCTAGGTCAACTGTCCAATTGACTGGGTAAAAATTTGAATCAAGGCTTGAAACTTGGTATGGGAAAACTTGTGAGTCCAACATGAAGTATGAAAGTCACCTTGGGCATTGTAGGTCAAAACATCCCTGTGTAAACTCAAACCCTAATTTGGGTCAACAGTGCAAGGAGGTGTCTTGAGCAAGGCAAACCATAGTTTGATCTTGAGTTCCAAGGCTCTTGTGATTGAGAAAATGTTGATGAAATGAGAGGGAAAATTTTAGGGTACAAAATTTGCCCATTTTCAATCTTCTTGAACCTAAAGAGTTGATTGGCAAGTTTGCCTTTCGCGACTCGAAGGTAAAAGAGGATTGGACACTAGAGTGCCCGTAAATTTGCACTCGTCAAAATAATGTTGAGAGAATAGGCTTAAAGATGCAATTTGGTGTTGGTAGAATCTTGCTGGAGATGGGCTTAAAGATGCCATCCAAGAATGTTTGTTGAAATGCAATGTTGTAGGTCAGAAGAATGAGTATCAAAGTGGTATATGTGTCTGGAATGCACTTGAACTGTATCTGGAGACTGAGTCTGTATGAGCAAAGGAATGGCGTCCGTGCTTGGAGCGTATCTGAGCTGTAACTGTATTTGGGACTTTAAATGAATATCAGAATGACTGTCGTGTCTGGAGTGTATCTGTATTCTGAATGGGTAACAGAGAAACATTTGTATGCGGAGCAATTGTATGCTGGGGATAAATTCTGAATGAGTGACAGAATGGCAACTGTGTCTAGTGCGTATCTGGACTGTATCTGAAGTTGAGATCTGTATGAGTAGCAGAATGACTTCCATGTCTGGAGTGTATCTGAGACGGTAACTGGGATCCGAATAAGTGGCAGAATGACTTCTATGGCGACTGCACTGGGGAGAATCAAACTGCTGGCGTAAGGGCCAGAATGGCATCCGTGTTTGGAGCGTATCTGAACTTTGAGTTGAGAATCTGACCGAGATATATAATGGCTACCGTGTCTGGAGCGTATCTAGTCTGCATCTGATTGCTTAAGTCTTAATGAGTAGTAGAATGACCGCCGTGTCTGGGGTGTATATGTACTGTATCTGAATAATTGTTAACAATAGCCTTTTAATCTTATTCTGAAAAGGGTAAAATGTTAGCTAAAAACATAAAGTTATGTTGCATGATATGTATGATGCAATGAACTGTATTTCATTGATGTTTATGATATATGAATGTAATGGTTATGCGTGCAAGCTGAGTAGCTGTCTTGCTGAGGAAAATAAATCCTTGATAGCTGGAGATAATGAAATCTTTGACTGCTGCCGGGGAAAGTAAATCCTTGACCGAAGCTGGGGATTAAAGATCTTTGATTGTTGAGGATGAGAAATCCTAGGACCACTGCTGGGGATTGAAAATCCTTGGTGACTTGCGGGGATTTTAACAAAAGCTTCACCAACTTCTGCAGGGACTGAGCATTCTTCATGACTTCCCTGGGGAATAAGGAAAACTCTGACGACCTCTACTAGGGAATTGAAACCTGGGAGACTTCTACTGGAGAAATGAGACTGAGAATCTTCAATCTGCTGGGAAATGACCTTGTGGGGAGAATGTTTACTCATCCGGTGAAATTAGGAGTTTTGGATTGTATGCCAATCTACTGGGAATCATCCTAGCTGTTAGGGAAATTGAAGGAGTTTGATCAGTTGGAAATTTGACTTTGCTGGGGAAGGGGATTTAGATTATTCTGGCTCCGCTGGGAATTGGGAGTTTGAACTCTGATGGGAACTTTGAAGTTTGACTCGGCTGGGGACATGTACTCCGAGGTTTCAGCTTTGTTGGGGATCTGAACAAAGTAATGCAGGGGATCTCTTCTCGAATGGCATTAAGATATCTTCCTACACCTTTAACCTATCAGTAATTATCCTTTCCCAATTTCGTTTTATTTATAAGCAGTGATTATATTCAAATGCATATGCCTTTTCATCAAAACATTGGACGTTTTCAAATAAAACATAAGTGTAAAACAGAAAAAGAAAGGCAAGCAAATTTCTGCACTTTGAAGTATATTTGTATTAATTTTTGTAAGTATCTTTGTACAAAGGAAACAAACATCCTAGTAAGAGAATGTTGTCGTAAACATGAGAAAAAATTTATACAAAAGGAAAGATGGCTATGTGTAATAATTCCATGGGGTTCCCATTCTGCTATAGCCTTTACAAATCTGCGCATCTGTCCATTTGTTGCTTCGTCCGTAGATGATTGGATTGACCAGAAGCTTGGAGCTTGTTGATGAAGAGATTGTTCTTAACTTGATCCGACGAGACATAGTCATACGCTTTAATTCCCTAACTTTTGCCTGGACCGCCCTTTCGGGTTTTCGATCCACCGGGAAACCCTTTTTTTTGCCCAAGTCGCCCTTTCGGGTTTTCAAATTGCCGGATGTACAGATTTTTTTGTTCTATCCCTAATTTTTTCCTGAACCGCCCTTTTGGGTTTTCGATTCACCGGGATGCCTATTTTTGCCCAAGTCGCCCTTTCGGGTTTTCAACTTGTCGGGTCGTTTTATGCGTAGTATCTTTTGACTATGTCTGCGTTCGCAGGGTGCGGCAAGTCATCGTCGTCCATGGTGGTCAGAATCATTTCCCCACCAGAAAAGATGCTCTTGATTACAAATGGTCCTTCGTAAGTAGGAGTCCACTTGCCCCTGGGATCACTTTGCGGTAAGATGATCCGCTTGATTACAAGATCTCTGACTTGATATACCTAACGCCTAACCTTTTTGTTGAAAGCCTTGATCATCCGCTTTTCATACGTCTGACCATGACAAACAGTAGTAAGTCGCTTCTCGTCGATCAAGTTAAGTTGATCAAGCCGGGTCTGAATCCAATCGTCTTCACTCAAATCGGCGTCCTTCATAATCCTCAAGGAAGGAATCTGAACTTCCATAGGCAAAACAACTTCCATGCCATATACCAAAGAAAATGGAGTTGCCCCTGTTGAAGTACGCGCCGTGGTACGATATACATGCAGAGCAAACAGTAACATCTCATGCCAGTCCTTGTAGGTGACTGTCCTCTTTTGAATGATCTTCTTAATATTTTTGTTCGCGGCTTCAACAACACCGTTCATCTTCGGCCGGTAGGGAGATGAATTGTGATGATAAATCTTGAACTGCTCACATAGAGCGGTGATCATAGTATTATTCAAATTTGTACCGTTGTATGTGATTATCCTGTCGGGGATACCATATCGGCATATGAGGTTCTGCTTGATGAAGCGGGCAACCACATTCTTTGTAACTGAGGCATATGAAGCTGCCTTGACCCATTTAGTGAAGTAATCAATAGCCACCAGGATGAAGCGATGTCCATTGGATGTCGTGGGCTTGATCTCTCCAATCATGTCAATGCCCCACATTGCGAATGGCCAAGGAGCTGTCAGAACGTTGAGAGGAACAGGAGGAATATGTACCTTGTCGGTGTAGACTTGGCATTTGTGGCAGGTACGGGAATGTTGATGACAATCAGCTTCCATGGTAGACCAGTAGTAGCCTTCCCTTAGAATCTTCTTAGCCATTGTATGTCCGCTCAAGTGGGTGCCAAATGTGGCGCTATGTATATTGGTCATGATCAACTCTGCTTTAACCTTGTCCACACAATGAAGTAGAACATAATCATGACTGCGCTTATAAAGGATGCCATTGCTTAGGAAGAACTTGGCAGAAAATCTCCTTAAGAACTTTTTGTCATTGACGGAAGCTCCTTCAAGATATTCTCTAGTCTGGAGATACCTTTTGATTTCATGAAACCAGGGTTGTTCCACTACTTCTTCGGTATTAATCTCATGACAGTGCGCCGGTTCGTCCATTCGCTCGATGGTGATTTGGGGAGCCTCGTTATCACAGTTGAGTTTAAACATGGAAGACATTGTATACAGAGCATCGACTAACTGATTTTCTTCTCGCGGGAAATGCTCGAATGTAATTTTCTCGAAGTGAGGCAACAATGTCAAGACATGTTCTTTGTATGGGATAAGATTAGAATGTTTAGTGTCCCACTCTCCTTTGACTTGATTTAAAACCAAAGCCGAGTCCCCAAATACGACCAAAGATTTGATTCCCAAGTCTATAGCAGCCTTGAGACCAAAGATGCAAGCTTCATATTCAGCCATGTTGTTGGTACAGCTGAAGCAAAGTCGGGCAGTGAAGGGTGTATGACAACCATCTGGAGAAATGAGTATTGCACCGATACCGTTGCCAAGTGAATTTGAAGCACCATCAAAGTATAGGGTCCATCGGGATCCTTGTTCAGGTCCGTCATACGGTCCGTTACTTTCAATGTTGTCCAATGTCATGATGTCCTCGTCAGGGAAGTCGAATCTCATAGACTGAAAATCTTCGACGGCTTGGTGAGCTAGATGGTCAGCTAGTACACTTCCCTTTATAGCTTTTTGGATAGTATACTGGATGTCATATTCAGTCAGGATCATTTTCCATCTAGCGATTCTTCCAGATAAAGTCGACTTCTCGAAGATATATTTAATCGAATCCATTTTGGAAATCAGCAAAGTGGTGTGAGTCAACATATACTGTCTTAGCCGGCGAGCAGCCCATACCAAAGCACATCAAGTTTTCTCGAGCAGTGAGTAGCGAGTCTCACAGTCAGTAAACTTTTTGCTAAGGTAATAAATGGCACGCTCTTTTCGGCCAGACTCGTCATGTTGGCCCAGTACACACCCCATTGAGTTATCCAAAATAGTCAGATACATGATCAATGGCCTTCCTTCGACGGGTGGTATCAGAATAGGAGGTTCTAGTAAGTACTCCTTGATCTTATCAAAAGCAACTTGACAATCATCGTTCCATTCAACTACCTGATCTTTCTTCAGCAGTTTGAAAATTGGCTCGCAGATAGATGTCAGGTGAGAGATGAACCTCGCAATATAGTTCAAGCGTCCCAAGAATCCTCTAACCTCCTTTTCAGTACGGGGGGAAGGCATTTCTTGTATAGCCTTTACTTTAGTTGGATCAACCTTAATGCCTTTGTTGCTGACAATAAATCCCAGAAGTTTACCAGACCTAACTCCAAAAGTGCACTTGCTTGGATTCAGTCTGAGTTTATACTCCTTCAACCTGGCAAACAACTTTTGCAAATGATTAAGGTGTTCTTCTTCTGTCTGTGATCGAGCTATCATGTCGTCTACGTAAACTTCGATCTCATGATGGATCATATCATGAAATAAAGCTACCATGGCGCGTTGATAGGTTACCCATGCGTTCTTCAGTCCGAACGACATCACCTTGTAGCAGAAAGTAGCCCATTGCGTGACAAAGGTAGTTTTCTCCATGTCCTCGGGGGCCATTTTGATCTGGTTATATCCCGATAATCCATCCATGAAGGAAAATACCTTATGCTGAGCTGTGTTGTCAACCAAGATGTCGATATGTGGCAACGGAAAATCGTCTTTTGGGCTAGCCCTGTTCAAATCCCGATAGTCCACACACATTCTGACTTTGCCTTCCTTCTTAGGTACGGGCACGATATTAGCAACCCATTGTGGATAGGAGGTAACATCCAGAAAGCCAGCGTCGAATTGCTTCATTACTTCAGCCTTAATCTTTTCAGACATGTCATGCCTCATTCGTCGGACCTTTTGCTTGATCGGTGGACAGTCTTCTCTTGTAGGGAGACGGTGAACCACGATATCCGTGTCTAACCCTGGCATGTCTTCATAAGACCAAGCGAAGATTTCAACATATTCGTTCAACAACTGCACTAAGCACTCCTTGACACTCGGTTCCAGGTTGGCACCCACTTTCACTTCTTTCATATCCTCTTCTGTCCCCAAGTTGATGGTTTCTAACAACTCTTCATGAGGCAGAATAGCCCTCTCTTCTTGTTGCAAAAGTCTGGCTAACTCTCCCGGCACTTCACAATCTTCGTCAACTTCGTACTCGGCCTGATTGACCAAATCTTCAGAGTTATCGAAGGCTAAAGCAGAATAGTCACCCATGGAATCCGGAGTGGATGGGTACCTGCATTTATGAGTGTGGGTGTGTGTAAGGGATAGCCATCCTTAAACAAACAAAAATGCAAAAGGAAAGAAAAGGAACACAACAGTTTATAGATGAAAAACGTCCAATGATTCATTAAAACATGGCATATGATTATGAAGAAAATCAAGCCCTTACAAATGGACCTGCATGCCCCGGGCAAGGCATGAGGTGAAAATAGTGTGCAAATTGTTTAGTTATTACAGACCATAAAAATGGGAAATTGTTCAAAGATAAAATTACTGGTTGATAAAGGTGATAGGAACAAAATCCTTTGCTTCCCAATTGCTCAAACCCCCTCCTACGGTCGGGAAGATCCAATCTTCAAAGTGGCTCTCTTAACCTTCATCTTCTACAGCATTAATTCCGTGATGAGTGATCCTTATAGGTGGCCCTCCAGTCTTGGAACGACGCATAGCCTTTTGTCCTGCAACTGTAAACCCTAGTCCAAATTTGTCCATCTTATGGGGAAAATCAGGCAATTGCCTCCATTTGTACTCTTCCCTTCTTTGATCACCGCCTCTGCGTCCTTGAGAGATGCCATCCTAGATACGTGCTTGGGAGCAATAGGCACCTCAACCATTGTCTTCGCAAATGCTACCTCGGGAGAAACTTCCTCAAAAAGCTGGAAAGGCGTTTCGATGAACTCGCCATCCAGCTCCACATAACAGAAGGAGTTTAGGTGGCTTATCATGTACTCTTCCTCGCCGTGCACCGTTATAATCTTACCCTTAACAGGATATTCCAGCATCTGGTGCAAAGAGGAGGTAACTTCCCCGGCATAATGGATCCACGGTCTTCCTAGCAAACATGAATATGATGGTCGGATATCCATCACGTAAAAGGTTGAGTTGAAGACCTCTGTGCCTACTTTGATAGGAATATCAACCTCTCCATGAACCATTCTCTTGGAACCATCAAAAGCCCTAACAATGATGTTACTAGGCTTGAGAGGCAGTCCTTCGCAGTCCAAGCGGTCTAAGGCTTTCTTTGGCAGCACATTCAAGGAAGAACCAGTATCAACTAAGACATGGGCGAGAGTGGTTCCCCGGCATTCGATTGAAACATGTAACGCATCATTGTCTTTCCTTCCTTTGGGAGTTAAGTCAGCATCGGAAAAGCCAAGGCCATTATCAGCAGTAAGACTGGCCACACATTCCTGAAACTGGTCAGCCAAAGTCTCTTGGGGAACATGTGCTGCCTTCAAGAATTTGATCAGGGCCTTAGCGTGGGCCTCAAAACAGAGCAGAAGAGTCAACATTGAAATTTTAGAAGGGGTCTTCCCTAACTGCTCCACAACGTCGTAGTCACTTTTTCTGATTATTTTCAAGATTTCATCCATTTCTTTGAGTGGTTTCGGGGATAACCATAGCACGGGCCTTTGTCCTGACAGGCGCTTCCAGTATCCCCTTACCCTTGTCGGTAGTTTCAGCAGACGGTCTTACTTCAAAGGTATCCAAATCCTCAATCATTGGACCTTGCACAGAGGGTCCAACAGGTGCAGAAGCTTTTAAGGGTCCGAAAAATGCCCGAGGGGGAGCAATCTCCGGAGAAAAGATCCGGCCACTATGGGTTATCTTGCTTGTACCCGTGATGTTCCCTATATCAGGGTCTTCTTCAGGAATCTCTTGGACTGTTTCGATTTGTTTGATGATGTGGTAGAAGATTTCTCCCCCATAGTTCCATGGTATCATTTTGCTGGATTTGTACGGGACAGGTCCCGGCATGGTGATCTTTAAAGGTACACATTCAGAGTTGGGTGTAATCCTGACAGGCCTTTTGCAAGCCTTGGGAGGATTGTTGGAAATGGTTATGATAGCAATATCGTTGGTTGAGGTATCACAAGTATCAGGAGTAATAAGATTGAAAGTGTCAATAGGGGTTTCCTGGAAAATTATCTCTTGAGTATCCATCAGGCGTTGGACACCTGACTTCAACATTGGATAATCACCTCGTATATTCAAACAAAAATAACAGTCTTTAACACAACCAGGAAAGATCCCGGCTCTCAACAAATTTTCCTTAATCACAAGCAAAAGCGTCAGCAGGTCAACAACATCAGTAACATGAGTGTCCTCCATAATAGCATGAATATTGTGGTCGTGCTTGGGCATCGGAGCAGATATAACATTGGGCTTCTCAGGAGCATAAAATTCTACTTCCTTAGCATCGAACAGATCCTGGATTTTGTTCTTAAGTGCCCAACAATTATTGGTATCGTGCCCAGCACTATCAGAATGGTAGGTACACTTGGCATTAGAGTGATAGTATGGAGAGGAGGTGTTAGGGTTCTTTGGCGCTTCCTTCAAACTGGTCAGATTCAGCTTCAACAAATGGGGAAGTACCTGAGCGGGCGTCATGTTGATGCGGGTGAACTGCCGTTGTGGCCTTTCCACCCGTTGTTGATTAGGTATCGACTGATTTTTACGAGGTTGATTATCTGATGAGTTTTGAATCATCACGGCCCCTACAGTCGGCCGGCGCTCAGTTCTTCCCAATCCCTTCTAAGAATACACAGCAGATGCTTCCTTTTTGGCTGGGAAAGGTTTCTTAACAGCTGTGGATGCAGAAACATCCTTTTGAATCTTTCCACTTTTAATACCGGCCTCAACCCTTTCGCCGGTCAAAATCAGTTTAGTAAATCCCGCAGAAGAGCTCTCGATTAGATGGTTGAAGAAGGGGCCAGACAGGGTCCCCAGAAACATATCAACTAACTCCCTATCTGATAACGGTGGCTGCACCCTTCCAGCCAGATCACGCCACTTTTGAGCGTACTCTTTAAACCCTTCATTGGAAGCCATCCCCATACTTTGCAACTGAGTACGAGTGGGCGCTAAATCAGCATTGTATTGATACTGACGGTAAAAAGCAGCTGCCAAGTCTTCCCAATTGGGAACCTCTAATCTCTCGAGCTGATAAAACCAATCTAGTTGCGTTCCAGACAAACTGTCTTGGAAAAAGTGTACCTAGAGGTCTTTATCGGATGAGTGGGGTTGGATTTTTCTAACATACGACCTCAGGTGCATCTTAGGGCAAGACAGACCGTCGTACTTGGAAAATGTTGGCACTTTGAACTTGGGAGGGATAACAATCCCAGCTACCAGCCCTAGTTCCTCAAAATCCAATCCGGGCACCCTCTGCAACTCCATAGCTGCCAATCTATCTTCAAGGTTCTTATATTTGTCGTCCGCTGGTGGATACTGTTGCTCGGAGTAGTCTTCGTCTTCTTCCTCCTCTTCCTCTTTAACCTCGGATTCATAAGGTACAGCAGCACCTTTCCCTTTACCGGCCCCTTCGTCAGACGTTGAGGGGAACTCAAGAACCTTCCTAGCATTGCTCTCAAACCTTCTTCCAAAAGTGGCTACCCCAGGTCTCTTTTTCTTTTTCTCTTTATTCTTCTCTAACAACACTTTGAGGTCCTCTTGACCCTTTGCCAAGGTCATGAGGAGTTGCTGGAACTGTGAATTTTGTGCCTGTAGATCCTTTACCGTTTGCTCCAAATCCATCTTGCTGAAATAAACAGCAGAAAGATAAGGAAACCTGGTGTGAAGACCTGTTTATGCATATGATGAATGGTATGCTATTCATGTAATGCATTCAAGGGTTCAAAAATTCAGATTTGTTGCAAACAAAAAGAACGCACGTCATATTAAGAAGAAATTTGTTAGTACATAAGTGCCCCATGGGAGAAATATTACAAAATTCTTAATGTAAAAAGACATTGCGTATCCTCTTTGGTGCGATGTAAGTGTTGAGAGTTTCCTCCTCGTGAAGTCGGCGGGTGAGCTCCAAAACCTTCTTCTCACTTGCATAGAAGTTGGCTTCAAAAGTATCCCGTTCCTCCTTGAGTTGGATCCAACTCTTTTGCATTTCTTCCCATGATGTTGGCATGTCAGGATGTAGGATGGTGTATGGAACCTCTCCTTCCATAACAGGCTCTTTGATCAAGGGGAGAATGTGAGGATATGGCATCATAAGATTCTGGGAGCGGGTTCATACCAACTTGAGGTAAGGCTCAAGGGCGGTGGAATTCTTGTGCCCCAGTGTCTTACTATCCACCTTGTTAGGCATCCTCCAAGCTCTGATGAACCTTTGTCGAAGTCCTTGCGCATCGTTGTCGAAGTCAAAAACTAGGTCAGGAATCAGCATGTCATGAGGGCCATCCCTCCGAGCATATCCAAATTGTCTCAAAGCTAGACAGGGGTTGTAGGTGATGCCTCCCCTAATGCCAAGTAATGGGACATTAGGAAATTCCCCATAACGATCAATGATGATGACATTTTCTCTGGACCGAGAACACCAATGTACATCAGAATGTGTGAGGGTCATCAATCGTTGTGACCATCTTAAACCTTGCTCATTCTTCAAAACTGATTGTGGAAGGTGATAAATAAACCACCTTGCTAGGAGAGGAGTACAGCACATGAGAACACCTCTTTTCCTCATTGTTCGTGTGTAAAATGAGTGTAGGATGTCCCCAAGCAATGTAGGTATAGGATTCCTGGACATGAAAATCTTGACAGCGTTCACATCTATAAGTTTATCGGGGTTTGGGAACAAGACCAATCCATAGATGAGGAGTGCCACAATCTCTTCAAAGGCTTGTAGATCAAGAGAATTCCAGCAGTCTTGTGCCTTCTCAAACAGAAACTTTGCCAAGAAACCCTTGACACCACTTCTGGTTTCCCAGTGCCCCTTGATGTCAGATGGTTGCAAGTGTAATGCTTGAGCAACATCTTCAGGCTTTGGTTCTTTTTCCGTACCGTTGTAGGATAGTTGATGAAGAATAGGAATTCTCAGGAGTTGAGAAAATTCCTCCAAAGTAGGTACTAACTGGTAATCAGGGAATGTGAAATAGTGGTGTAAGGGGTCAAAGAACTGGAAGAGAACTTTCAACATGTCTTCTTCGATGCTGGTGTTGACTAAGTTGAGGAGTCTACCATGTCTTTCACTGAAGAGAGAATTCTCTGGAATCCTGGAAGTAAGCTCCTTGAGTTGAGGAGGGATCCTCACAAGGTTGACTTGAATTGTTTTCCTGCGGAGAGATTCCATGACCTACAAAACAAGAACAAAGATGAAGATCCAAACCCTTGAAATGGTTAGTGGATGCATATGATGCTTTATGATGTTCATGATGTATGTACAAGCACAAGTAAATCACTCAAAACCCTAGTTTAAGGCTTGCATGAAGTTTCATAGGTAAGTACCCTCTTGAGTTTAGTTGGCTCAAAACCTGTCCTATAAATAGTAACCGGGTTCTAAGGAGCTCAATATCACTGGATTATTTTCTATGTTCATTGTTTTGGTTTAGCCACTTAACTAGAGACCAAAATATTCCAAGAAAATAACCCTCAATGAGTGTAGTATCGAGTATCTACCAACTTCGGACTGCACCAAAGCCGGTCATCTCACTACCCCTAATAAAAGGCCAAGATGGTCAAGTAAGGTTCTAAGAGTTTGTTAGTGCTTCATGACATCACTCAGCGGTCCCGTATTCTCTTTGATTAACTCAAAGGCTACCGGTACTCACATATATGTCACACTAACATAGCTACTGCCTCAACCATGTCGGTATACCCCGCACAGTTCCCTCACAGTTTGTTACTACTTACCTAAAAGGTATCCCCAAATCCGGGTGTAGGATTTAAAACAAACCCAAACAAGGAACCCAAAAAGTAAAGCAATCAAATCAAACAAGATAAGCATGTAAAGGTGATCTAAAACCCTAAGGTAACCCCACTTTCAAAAATTCCCCAGCAGAGTCGCCAGTTCTGTGATATGGTGGGAGAACTGACTTGGGATTTTGCGTTTGTGTTCACAAATGTTTCGGTTTAGCAAGAGTCGCCACCGACTTTTTATTTTATCCTAAGGAAAGGTCAAAAAGCACATGAAATACCTTTGAAATGTTTTCTTGGGTTCGGGGAATAGATTATAGAAAGGGAAGGTATTAGCACCCTTTCTATCCATGGTTATCCATGAGCTTTTGGTTACTTGCTTAGATCACTTACTTTGCTTTTCAATTGTTTGAAATGGTGCTTTTGTGTGTGATTTTGAAAGATGTTTTTAAAAGAGGCCATCGTTGTGGCAACCTTTGTAATGATTCTTGTTTGAATGTATACAAAGTTGTTTTTGTCTTTTGAAAAGTTTTCAATGTTTGAAAGTGGGGTTTTGAAATTGTGTTGTGAAGTGTGTTTTGAAAAAATAGCAAGGATGTTTTTGCAAGCTCGATCAAGTAACTAGGAGCCATCTACCCTATTTTTATTCAAAGATCTTTCTTATGTTTTTAACTCTTTTAACAATGTTGTTTCACCATTGTATTTGGTGAACAACCTTGTGTTAGGATATTAACGGGATAGGCGCGAGTCATCGTATAGACCATGATAGCAATAGTGTCAAGTATTTTTTGGCAATTTTCTTGAGGGACTTGATCATTTTGTTTAGGCAACTCAGATAGCGCCATCGAGGGACTATGATCTTTGTTTTGTTTTTGTTTTACCAAAGTAACTTGACATGCATATCATGGCCCATTTTTGAAGGCAACAAGTAGATTGAAACCCTAGGGGTGCAAGTGTGCATTGTGTTTGTTTTTCATGCATATTTATCTTGGATTAGGTCAAACTAATTGTTGATTTTATTTGCATACAAATCCTAGGTTTAAGCATGGCATAATTGAAAGCTTTTAAATGTGCGAGAATTTAAATGCTATACTATTACAACATGATATAGGGAGGGGGGTACAAATTTGAATTGGGGGTATTTGACAAGAAATTAAATTCTAAGTTATTACAATCAAATCGAATGTATAGGCAATATTTAAATGTACAATAATTGAAATAAATACAACTAAATAAAAGTCAAATAAAATGTATTATACAAAAAAAGTTTTTTTTTATGTATGTAAAAAGTATATTTTTTTAATGTGAAATATAAATAATAAAAAAGTCAATTTTAATTATCTTTGTTATTTAGGGCAAAAAACCTTAATTCTTAAATAAACAATATTATTTATTAATTATATACAATAATATATTAATTTATACACAAAATAAAAGTATATTGCAAAAAAGATGTTTTTTAGTGTAAAATATTAATAAAAGTAAAAATATGATATTTTTATATTTTTGACCTAATTATTTAATAAGATAAAGTATATAAGTATATATGTATGTATTAAATATATTAACTATATAAAAATAGAAATTAATTATTTACAAAAATGTGTATATTCAAGAAAATATTTTCAAGTGTGAATAAAAATAATAAATGGAGGTAAGTATATTTTTTGTATTATTTTTGAGTTTTTAATAAAAAACGAAATAGCTTATTTATATGATTATACTAGTAAAATAAAAATAAATATCAAATAAATATGAAAAATATAGAAAATAATTTTTTGGCATTTTTTATATTTAGACAAAAAATAATAAAGTCAGAATAAAAAATAAAAATATTAAAATGACAATCAAACAAATGGGCCAGGGGGGTGTAAACCGAACAAAGGGGTGTCAAAAGCAAAAGGAACCAGGCCCAGCCCAGAATCCACTTCTTCTTCTTCCTCTGAACAAACCTGCGCGCGCTATGTACCAAACTGTAACTCCTGATTCTTTGATCTTTTGATAAAACTCATAACATGAACATTGTAGAGAATTAAACAACGAATTCAACCATATAAAAAACTTGGATTAACTCTCAAAGACCAGCGAGAATTTCTCAGACCCCAATTTCTAACCTAGTTTTTTCAGAAAGTTCATGAGTGAAATTCTCTTAGCACGATTAATGTAAATGAAAACTAAGCATATGTATGGCTTCAGAGTTATGAGTACAACACATTTCATTCACAAACCTAAGCCTAGCCATTCCTAAATAGAGAGGTAGAAGTCCATGAAATACCTGTTTCAGTTGACTTCGAGCTGGGCAATGTAGCAACCTTCAATGGTGTTTGGGCTTCTTTTGAGCTTGCCTGAGGTCCAAGGAAGCTTTTCCAATGCTTGGCTTGTTTTGAAACAACTTGAATCGTTTTGTAGAACTCAACCTGCAGAGCTTTGAAATAAAAACGGCAAAGTGTGTTAGAGGTGTTACAGCTAGCAATGGATGATCTGGATAGCTCAGGTGGGTTGACTGGAAGGTGTTTGAACTATCTTTGGACAAAACGCACGATGGAAATTGGTTATGGCTTGAAGTTTGCAGAACTTGCCCTGTTTTGCAGCAAAACAGGGATTTTGTGTATGAGGAGGTTTGAGTGATGCAGGGGTCGTGTTTCTGGCTTGTTAGGAGGTACAAAACTTGTTCACAATGTTCTTGTAAGCTGGTTTTCTCAGATGTGTGTTATGGTTTGTATTTTGCAAGTTTCTTCTACTTAAAGAAAAATAATGGAAGTGATGTTATAGCCCTATACAGGCCCTCCTATCAACCTGCACACAAAACTCTTGTCCCCTCTAATTCATGGATTTGGTTTGCAGTCTCAGATTTTTCCCAAGGCTCAATGCTTAGTGTTTTGACATAAAGTAACTTTTGCAAAAATGGCAATATACCTTTTACCATTTAGGGCTTAGTTTTGCATGTAATGTCCATATGAACAAGATAATACCTTAACTCAATGGTTATGCATTAAATTATGGAGTATAAACTGGTTTTGAGGCCTGCAAGCTAGCACCAAACATGCTGATTTGAAAATGCAAATTTATATGAACATGCATTGGCCATGGACAAAAGTGAGTTTTTGCCAACTTCAAGCATTCGATTCTCTCTAACCACAAGGGTGTTTGAGGAGTTCTTGGACAATTTGGAAATCTTGGAACATGTACTATAATCCATATTTGAAATGAAACTTGAAAATCCAAGTGGAACTATCTGAAAAGTGGCCAAGAAGATGGGTCAAACTCCTACCTAGATTAGGGCAAATTTTCTCTAAGTTAAAAGTTTTAGGTACCCTTGTTCCAAAAATCATAACTTGAGATACAAGCCTTTTTTGAGAAAACTTTGTGAATCAAAGTTGTAGACTTTGTGATGGACTACAACTTTCATGTTTCAAGTTTTGTTTGAATCCACTAGCATCTTGGTGAAAAAATGGGACAAAGTTAGGAAAAAATAAGAAAATTTTATAACTTAGAAAATTTCTAAGTTATGAAATATTTCCATTTTAAACCCTAATTTGTAATTTTGGGTTTCTTGATGAACAAGTTTCATAATTTGACATGTCTTCATGAAAAATAACTCTTGGCACTTGATTTTGACCAAAAAGTCAGAGTTTGACTTTTCAGTGTACAGTCAAATTTTGATCAGTTGGCTGAAAAATTCATCTGTCAATCCTATGCATTTGAGATCTTTTGAACTTGTTGAATGGGTCAAGACAATGTCATTGAGTCCTTGAGTCCATGTGTGAGCTTGATTTGCCATTGGCCAGGTCAAACAATCAAAAATTACCTTTGTGCAGTCAAAACCCTAAAAATGACTATTTTGCCCTTTTGGTGATCTGATCAAATTTCTTGTGGAATTGTGATCCAAACTTGATCAAATGGTTCATATGAGTTTATAATGTTGATGTGGGTCAAATTTCATGAGGTTTGACTGTCAATTGGCCACAGTTGACTTTTTCCCCAATATAGCTGATTTCTAGGTCATCTGTCCAATTGACTGGGCAAAAATTTGAATCAAGGCTTGAAACTTGGTATGGGCAAACTTGTTAGTCCAACATGAAGTATGAAAGTCACCTTTGGCATTGTAGGTTAAAACATCCCTGTGTAAACTCAAACCCTAATTTGGATCAACAGTGCAAGGAGGTGTCTTGAGCAAGGCAAACCCCAGTTTAATCTTGAGTTCCAAGAGTCTTGTGATTGAGAAAATGTTGATGAAATGAGAGGGCAAATTTTAGGGTACAACAGACGTTTTGCATACAAATTTTACGCTCTCTATTTTTATTTTCTACCTTTTTACTTTATCAAAAAACAGCTAAGCTCTTACACACACCCATATATCAAACTACAGATCCACATCCACTCTGGATCCCATTGATAACTGTTCTGATATTTCCAATTATGACTTTGAAAATTCGATCTACCAAACTGAGGACGAAGGTGAGGAAGATTGTGAAGTACCATAGGAACTTGCCAGACTGCTACAACAGGAAGAAAGGGCAATATAGCCTCATGAAGAGCTAGTTGAGACAATGAACTTAGGTACTGAATAGGATAAGAAAGAAGTCAAGATAGGTGTCGATCTGGAGCATAGTGACAAAGAGGGGTTAATTCAGATGCTACATGATTATGTTGATGTTTTTTCCTGGTCATACGAAGACATGCCGAGACTTGACACTGATATTGTGGTCCATCTCCTACTGATAAAAGAGGACTGCTCTCCGGTGAAACAGAAGGTTCGTCGTATGCGGCCAGAGATGTCAGATAAGATCAAGATTGAAGTCATGAAACAGTTCAATGCAGGTTTCTTATCCGTCACCTCTTATCCATAATGGGTTGCCAATGTTGTTCCAGTAACTAAGAAAGACGGTAAAGTGCATATGTGTGTGGATTAGAGACCTGAATAGGGCAAGCCCCAAGGATGACTTTCTTCTTCCCCATATCAATGTTCTGGTTGACAACACCGCAAAACATAATATATTCTCCTTCATGGATGGTTTCTCCGGGTATAATCATATCAAAATGGCACCTGAGGACATGGAGAAAATGACCTTCGTCACATAGTGGGGCATTTTTTGTTACAAGGTTGTGCCATTTGGATTGAAGAACACCGGGGTAACCTATCAACGTGCCATGGTAGCTTTGTTTCATGATATGATCCATCACGAGATAGAGGTCTATGTTGACGATATAATATCCCGGTCTCAGACCAAATAGGAACACCTTGATCACTTACAAAAGCTGTTTGAAAGGCTAAAAAAGTACAAATTGAGACTGAACCCGAATAATTGTACCTTTGGAGTAAGATCCAGTAAGTTCTTAGGCTTCATTGTCAGAGGAAAAGGCATTGAAGTGAACCATGCAAAGGTTAAAGCTATACAAGAAATGCCAACTCCTCGCACTGAGAAGGAGGTCAGGGGATTCTTGGGACGTCTAAACTACATTGCCAGATTCATTTCCCATCTGACCGCTACTTGTGAGCCAATCTTCAAGTTACTGAAAAAAGATCAAGCAGTGAAGTGAAATGGAAATTTCCAGAACGCCTTTGAAAAAATCAAGGAATATCTTCAAGAGCCTCCAATCTTGATGCCTCCAGTTGAAGAAAGACCTATGATCATGTACTTAACAGTATTAGAGAACTCAATGGGGTGTGTGCTGGGGGAGCATGACGAGTCTCGTCGAATAGAGCATGCAATATACTACCTTAGCAAAAAGTTTACCGACTGTGAAACAAGATACTCACTGCTCAAATAAACTTGTTGCACTTTGGCATGGGCTTCTCGCCGACTAAGACAATACATGTTGAATCACATTACCTTATTGATATCTAAAATGGATCCTATCAAGTACATCTTCGAGAAGCCGACTCTCTCTGGAAGAATAGAAAGATGGAAAATGATCCTGACCGAATACGACATTCAGTATATGAACCAAAAAGCAATTAAGGGAAGTGTATTAGCTGATCATTTAGCTCATCAGGCTGTGGATGACTACCAATCCATGAATTTTGAGTTCTCAGACGAGAACATCATGTTAGTTATTGATTGTGAAGAACCTGGATCAGATGAAGGACCTGAAGAAGGATCCTGATGGACTATGGTTTTTGACGGAGCTTCTAGTGCAATTGGAAATGGCACCGGTGCTATGATCATATCTCCCAAAGGTTGTCATACTCCTTTCACTGCCAGGCAATGTTTCAATTGTACCAACAATATGGTTGAATATGAAGCATGTATCATGGGTCTCAAAAGCTGCTATTGACTTGAGGATTAAATTCTTGAGTGTATTTGGAGACTCGGCCCTAGTAATAAGCCAAATCAGAGGATAATAGGACACGAAGCATCCTTATCTTATCCCGTACAAAAGAGCATGTATTGACACTGATTCCAAATTTTGAAGAAGTTACCTTTGAGCATTTTCCACGAGAGTAAAATCAACTAGCAGACGCGCTAGCTACTATGTCATCCATGTTCAAGGTCAGGTGGGATAACGAAGCTTCTCAGATCACTATTGAGAGAATGGATGAATCAATATACTGTTACGAGGTTGATACTTAAGAAGTAGTGGACAAACCTTGGTTCCATGAAGTCAAAAGATATCTCGAAGCCCAAGAGTATCCTGAGGGAGCTTCAGTCAATGATAAGAAGTTCCTAAGAAGGTTCTTTGCCAAGTTCTTCCTTAGTAACGGAATCCTCTACAAGCGTAACCACGACTCTACCTTACTTCGGTGTGTAGACAAGAGTGAGGCAGAAAATATTATGGCTGATTTGTACGAAGGTACCTTTGGCACCCATTCCAATGGGCACACAATGGCTAAAAAGATCCCACGGGCAGGATACTATTGGTCCACTATGGAAGCAGACTGTTATCAGCATTCGCGAACTTGTCACAAATTCCAGATCTATGCTAATAAAGTACATCTTCCTCTGGTTCCTCTAAACATCTTAACTACTCCCTGGCCATTCGTAATATGGGGGATCGACATGATTGGAGAGATTAGACCTATGAACTCTAATGGGCACCACTTCATCCTGGTTGCCATTGATTACTTCACGAAGTGGGTTGAGGAAGCTTCATTTGCTTATGTCACCAAGAACATTGTGGCTCGATTCATCAGACATAACCTCATCACCGAGCTTTGCACGCAATTTGAGATCCAGCATTATAACTCTTCTCCTTACCGACCAAAGATGAATGGCATTGTAGAAGCTGCTAATAAAAACATCAAGAAGATCATACAGAAGATGAAGGTGACATATAAAGACTGGCACGAGATGTTACCATTTGCTCTTCATGGTTACCGCACCATAATGCGCACATCAACAGGGGCAACTCCTTTCTCTTTGGTATACGGTATGGAAGCTGTCCTACCCATAGAAGTCCATATTCCTTCCTTGAGAATCATGAAGGATGCAGGTTTGAATGAAGACGAATGGTTTCAGACTCGACTTGACCAATTAAACCTGATTGACGAAAAGAGGCTCGCGGTTGTCTGTCATGGTCAGATGTACCAAAAACGTACGATCAAAGCTTTTAATAAGAAGGTCAGACGTCAAGTATATAAGGATGGTGATCTAGTAATCAAGCACATTATCCTGCCGCAAAGCGATCCCAGGGAAAAATGGACTCCCACATTCGAAGGGCCATTTGTGATCAAGAACATATTTTCTGGTGGAGCCATGATCTTAACCACTATGGAAGGTGACGACCTTCCGCACTCGGTAAACACGGACGTAGTTAAAAGATACTACCCGTGAACAAAGACCCACTAAGTTGACTGGCCTAGGTAAAAATAAGGGCATCCCGGCAAACCAAAAAGGTTCGGGCAAAAATTAGGGATATACACATGAAAAAAATTTGTACACCCGGAAAGTCGAAAACCTGAAAAGGCAGCTTGGGCAAAAAAGGGTATCCCGGTGGACTGAAAACCCGAAAGGGTAGTCCAGACAAAATTTAGGGATTTAAAGCGTATAACTATATCCCGTTGAATCACCTTACAACCAATCTTCAGTATCAACTGTTAAGCTCAAGTGGTACTAATCAATCCAGTCAGCTATGAACAAGCAGCAAAGAGATGAGACGCTCGAAGACATAAAGGCAATAGCAAAATGGGAACCCGATGGGATTATTTCACATAGTTGTTTTTCTTTATACACTATTTTGTATTAGTTTCATTCTTATGACGACATTCTCTTACTATGATGTTCGTCTCCTTGTAAAAAAACGCCTATTATAGGCAGAAATTCTTCAAATTAATACAAACTTATCTCTTTGAAAGTGCAAAACTATTTTTTTGCTTTTTTATCTGTCTGTTTTGTTTGTGAAAACGTCTAGTGATTATTTTTGAACATATTCATTTGAATGTGATTACGGTTTACAAATACTCGCATAAAAAACAAAAAGACAATTACTAATGGCTTTAAGAAACGGGACAATGTCTAAGGGCCATCCATAAAATCCCCGCAGATATTTTCTCCAGTAGATACTTTCTCTAGCAGGTATAGAGGCAGGGTCAACCTACTATAAAATTCATTTCCATGTCAACAACATACAACCTAATGATGCCAGGTGTTCTCACATCCCCGACGGAGCAATAATCTCCAACAACTGCTCTGATATCTAGGAAAAAGTTCCCAGTGAAGTCGCCAAGCTTCTCAGGATTCCCCGGCAGGATTTCACAAAATACCCAAATAGTGCACAGAGTTCTCCTTCCCCAACAGAGTTTATTTCTCTAGACATGGAAGTTCATCTCCCAGCAATTCAACTTCAACAAATTTGAAGACTTACATTCTTCATCCCCAATAATAATCGGGGATTTATTACCCCTAATTCAAAAACACTGCAATAGAATAGCTGATACGTTCATACATTGCATTCATACATCATTTTACAAACGTCATAGCATATGAAGCACAAATGCATATATCACGATCTCATTTATTTTGAGAGCATCATGCAATTCATACATCATGACATCGTATGAAATTGGTTTTACCTTTTCAAGTCAAACACTATCAACTTATACAGGAGGTCAAAGATTAATGCCCGAAGCCATACGAGGAAACTATCTACACGACCAAGTGGTATGAACTCTCGGAGCAAGACGAGTTTACCAACAAATACAGCAGGCAACATATTAATGCCCGAAACCAGACGGGGAACTATCTATGTGACCAACATTTTCAAGTTCCAGATTAATACCTGTAACAAGCCAGGACAACTATCTGTGGGCGACTGATTATAGATTAATACTTGTAACAAGCCAGGAAAACTATCTACATGAGTAGATTGAAGATTAATACCTGTAACAAGCCAGTAAAACTATATTTCTTTCTAAGGTCAGAGATTAATACCTGAAACCATCCAGGATAACTATCTCAATGACCGACAAAAATAAGTTTCAGATTAATACCTGTAACAAGCCATGACAATTATATATGGACGACTGATTGTAGATTAATACCTGTAACAATCCAGGAAAACTATCTACATGAGAAGATTGAAAATTAATACTCGAAACCAGACGTGAAAACTATCTTTCTTTCTAAGGTCCGAGATTAATACCTAAAACCAGACAGGACAACTATCTCAACGACCAACAAAAGCAAATTCCAGATTAATACCTGAAACAAGATAGGACAATTATCTGTGAATGAGTGATTGTAGATTAATACTTGAAACCAGACATGAAAACTATCTACATGACCAGATGAAACAATCTTACACGGGTTCCTTCTCATGATTTCCAGATGCAGTCTAACACAGACTCATCCTGAACCAGCCCTACACGGGATCCTTCTAATACATTGCCAGTCAACAGTTAATTTCATCCTCCCTAACAAGTTACTGTGAAGCCTGGAGTTCAATCATAAAACAAAAAACTTTTCCAGAGATAATTCCTCAGTAGATCCTTGGACAACTGAAGTTCCTAGAATCTATTCCCCACAGAGTCTTCCTCAAGCAGGAGAATAACAAAAATCAACCTTCCCTAGTGGACTCCTCCTCAGACAGCAGAAACGGGAATTCCCCATAAAGAGACCTCTTATGAAGTCAGCACCTACGTTGGATGGAATCTTTAAGCCCATCTCCGATAACTCCCAGTCATCTTTTCCAAATAGCATCTTTAAGCCCATTCCCCACACAGTTAATCATCACATCATGCGAGTGCAAATTTCTGGGCACTCTAGTATTCAATCATCTTCCACCTTTAGATCACGAAAGGCAAACAAGCCAATCTAAATCTTCAGGTTCAAGAAGATTGAACAGGGGCAGTTGTTGTACCCCAAAATTTGCCCTCTCATGTTTTCCAAGATTGTGTCTTACATGGGTGGTTACAAACACTTGCTTAGAGAAAATATAATTTTTTTTGAAGATAATCAAGTGTCTTTCAATTGGCATATGAACAAGGTACTTCAATTGGGAATTTGGCATTCTTCGATCATGCTTTGTTTAGTAAGCTTCGATTGGGTATTTCACACCCTTCGATCAAACTTTGGGTCCACAAGTATCATTCCAGCAGTGCCTTCTCTTCAACTTGCCTTCAGCGCATAAGGCAAACACCCCTCTTCATGCTTGCCTTTGATTCCCAAGGCAAAAAGCTTCTTTCATGTGTGCTTCGACCCACGAGGAAATGACTTCCTTTGTGCGTGCCTTCAGCACACTAGACCAAGGCCCCTTCAACTTGCCTTTGATCAACAGGGCAAAAGGATTCTTCATGCATACCTTGGATTAAAAATGGCAAAGACTTCTTCAGACTTGCTTTCAATCCACAAGGCCAAGGCCCCTTCAACCGATCTTCAATTCACAAAGAAATGGCTATCTAGCTTCGACTGGGCAATGTCTCTTCATATTTGCCTTTGATCCACTAGGAAAAAGGTTTCCTCATGCTTACCTTGGATTCACAAGGCAAAGGCCCATAGCTTGCCTTTGATCTACAAGGCAAAATGCCCCTTTCAACTGAACTTCGATTCATAAGGTAGAAGCTTCCTCATTTTTTCCTTCAATACCCTAGGCAAATACTCCCTCTATGCTTGCCTTCAGCGCACAAGGAAAAAGTTTCCTCTTCATGCCTACCTTCGTTTCACAAAGCACATGATTGCTACATTATGAACACATTGGTGGCCTATTCAAAGAATGCACAAGGGGTGCATGTAGGCTATTCAAAGGACACACAAATGGTGCCTTCAAAGGGCATACATTTGGTCCATTCGAAGGATACATAAATGGTGCCTTCAAAGGGAATACATTTGGTCCATTCGAAGGACACACAAATGGTACCTTCGAAGGACCTACAATGGGTCCATTTGAAGGACACATAATTGTGAGAAACCAGTTTGTTTTATGTTGAGTCCTGGTCCAAGATGTTTGCTGGCCAAAGTCCAACATGTTGCCAAGCCCAAGCCTCCAGCACAATTGTATTCGAAGGAAGTGACAGAAGAAGCTTCGACTAGCCAGAGTGAAGTGTTCAATTGGGATAGTTGGAGCCATCGAAAGGAGCAATTCAAAGCCAATAGAAAGATCGGGCGTTAGAGCATTCGAAAGAGTCAAGGCGCCAATCATCAGCTATCCAGGTTCATTCAAATTTCCAAAATGGCATGAAAAGTCTCAAAATGGCAATCTTTAAATTTGTCTGATTTAATTTTCAAAGCCATGTTTAATGGCTAGTCTTTAAGGACATGTTTCTTTCCCCATTTTCTTGTCTCCTCCACCTCATATAAATACAAGACACCAACACAAGCCAACAGACTACATGCATACACACAAGGACAGACTACACGCACACGCTGCCTCATAAGCCACACCAAAGTTATCAAAAAATCTCATAAGTGATCCAAATCGAAGCAATCTTCAACAATGCTCCACTCACTCCTTGAAGTTTGAAGGAGGCGTTCCCAAGCACTAGGCATGCCCAACATACACTGAAGCATCACTCACAAAATCTGTCTGTTGGTAATTTACTTTCGATCTCAAACTAGCTAAGCATGCAATTTTTAAATTCATGTTAATCATACATTCATGTTATTGCTAATGTTTGTTATTGCTTTCATGTGCTACATGTAAGATTAAGCGCATGGGTGAGATCGTGCCATTGCTTGGACACAATCTATATTTTATTTCAAATCTCAGGATTCATGACGTTGCAAGATGAAATGGCTTTTGATTCAGACCCATGGAATTCGAATTGGGATGATACAACCATAGGCTGTCGAATCCAAGACTAGATTCTTTCCAAATCTGATTTTTGTTTTGTTTCTATAATAGACTTTTTTTTGAAGATCGAAGGAAAGTATCAGGCACCTTCGAACAACTTCCTCATGGGAGCGAAATGCAATTCTAGGCTCCTTTTCGATCCATACCTGCATGCTACAATTTGCATAGTCTTCTGCACCATCCTTCCCTTTTGAAGTTTTGTTTTGCGTTTATTTAATTTTATTTACTCAACAAAATATTTATAAAAATCATCACAAAAATTAGGATTAGATTTTATTAATTAAATTAATTTCTGAAATAATTAATTAATTAATTCTACCATCCTCTTTTAAAAAAATAAAAAGAAAAATTAGAATGTAGGTCTAATTTTATTTTTCAATTTATTTTCTTTTCATAAAAATCAAAAACAACAAAAAGATTTTATTATTAGGATTTTAGACGTCTTTTCAACTTCGCGCGGTGTTATTATTATAACTGTATATTGGGATATAATAGATGATTAGTAGGATCTTTACTAATTTTATTTATTTTCCCCCAAAGTTTTGAATATGTAATTGTGATCGGTGGATCTGGAACTGACTGTTTAACGCTGGTTCGCGAAATGTCGCGGAAGCAAGAGTCGCCACCGTCTTTTATTTTCTCCAAATGGAAAGGACAAAAGCACAGAAAAATTCCTTAAAGAGATTGCTCTCGGTTCGGGAGGTAGATTATAGAAAGGGAAGGTATTAGCATCCTTTCTATCCATGGTTATCCATGGGCTCTTAGATACTTGCTCATTTGTGTCTTCAAAAATGGTTTGTTTGCTTTTCAATGTGGGTTTTTAAAAGTTTCTTTGAAAATTCCAGTTCGACTCTTGTATTGGTCCTCAAGAGTGTTTAAAAATTTGCTTTCGAAAGCTTTTGAAAATGTGTTGGTGTGAAAAGTATTTTTTGATTTGTTTGAATTTAGAGCAAGTATCCACGAGAACCTACCTACCCTAAGGAATTCGTCTGTGTAAATGTCCTTTAAAGTAGTGCCATCCCATCATTGAGAGGTAGGTAGCACTACCGTTGGAGGTGTTCGGGTCAATTCGAGGTTCGGGACATGGTGATCACCAGAGCAATGGGAAGACACCTTAGAAGCTACCCTCATGCCAGGTTCCCGGATCATGAGGACTTACTAAGACATCCTCTACTCGACGATCACCTTTCGAGGCAAGGCAACAGTGAGGCGTACCCTAGGGGTGGTGTGTGATTTGTGTGTCAGATTCATTTATTTTTGTCTTGTCAGGTTATGGGTGATCTATGCGTTTGTTTTTATTTTTTTGTCATTCATTCTTGCATGCATTTATTTAACAGTTAAAAATTGCGAGAAGGTAAAATTCTAAACTATTACAAAAGGCGCGGGTCCACATCGCCAAAATTAAAATCCAGGACCCGATTTGACAAAAAATAAAGAACTAAAGTGCGAGAAATATAAAATGTCCGAGTTACATGGCTTTGGGAGAATTACATAAATATTTAAAAGAAGGAATAAAGATGCGCGAATTGAATTGAAATTGAAAGCGAGAGCGTTGGACCCTTTTTAATGAAATTAAATTATATTGAGCAAATTAATTAAATTAAAATAAAAAAAGAAATTATTTTTGAGGTTTTTTTGTATTTATGGTTTTTTTATGAGAATTAAATGAAATTAAAATATTAATTAACCCTAATTCTAGTTTTTTTTCATTTATTAAGAAAAGTATTAAACTTTAACCTAAAATTAACCCTAATTAATTAATTGCAAGTATCTACAAAAATAATAATTAATAATTAATAATTAAAAGAAAAAGAATGAAAAATACTTAAAACCCTAATTCTACACTTTTTAAGTTTATTATGAAAAATATTTGAATTAAACCTAATTTTAAAAAGCTAAATCAATTAATGATATTTATTTACAAAAAATATTAATTAAATAAATATATTTTGATTTTTATGACTTTTCTGTTTTTTACTATTTTTTATATTTTATGAAAATAAGTTAAATTAAAGAAATTAATTAAAAAAAGATATAATTGAAATAAATAAAATAAGGAAAAGAAAGAAAATACAATACCTTGGGGGGTTTCTGTCCCCTTTTTGGAGGTGAATTGGAGTGGTTTGGTCATTTGTGTTCTGGCCTCATCATGTATAAGTTGTTCTACTTTGCCCATTTGGCTTTTGGCTTTTGGCCATTTGCGTTTTGGCCTCAACGTTCCTTAATCTTCTCAGGATGTCTGTCTCGCCATGTATTGGGGTCATGTGTAAAATGTTCTGTTTTGGCCATTTGGCTTTTGGCTTTTGGCCATTTGGCTTTTGACCTCAACGTTCCTTAATGAACCTGGGATCCTGTCTAAATCTGCAGTGTTGAACCTCATGAACACATTAAATAAAATCATAAAAATTCAAATAAAACCAACATATGAAGAAATTTAATGTTTAGGCACAATATGGCATGTATGAATGATTATACCCTTTTGATCATGGAGATCAAATCAATATTACCCTTACTGGAAGATTAGTGACCTGAATGTTTTTATGCCTTACTGAAAAATTAGGATCATGGAGATCAAGCCAGCCTTATCCTTACTGAAGAAGTAGTGAGGTATTGGTTTATAACTGTGATGGCTTGTTTGTAGTGAGAGAGGGATTTGTAATAAGGATTTCAAGGTTTTAGGGTTCTTGAAAGAGTTTGATATTCTAACAGTGTTGTGGCAATGTTTTTTCTCTCTTTTTTCTCCTCTTTTTTTTTCTCCTCCTGGTTTGTGTGAAAAGAAGGTGATTATATAATGGAAATTAGGGTAAAGCAAATGAGCTTTGAATGTGCAATTGGGCCTCCAATATTCACTTGAATTCGTCACTTTCCAGGCTAAATCGCAGGGACTTAAGTGCATTTTTTGAAGTTGAAATGTGAAAACAAAATGTATCCGACATCGAGAACTAACTCCTGTCCGAAAATCGACTCAATCGGATAAACGGTGAATTAGTTATGAATTTTTGAAGTTTCAGCTCAGACAAACTTATTTTGGGCTTCAGTGTCGACTCTGACACGTTCTTCAATAAAAAACTGGTACTGATCGGTGCATAATTTGGTCTCGACTTTTGAAGCAAAGTTGTAGATCTATGAGTCAGTGACCTTGTGTAAAAATATGAGTCCAATCCGATAAAAATTGACCGAGTTATGAATTTTCGAAGTTTCGGCCCAAATGAAATAATATTCAGCATTCAGGATTTTCGGCGTGTCATGCACTCTGAGCAAAAAATGAAGGCCTTTTGAATACCTTTTGAACTCAATACCTTCTGTGAAAATGTAGCCAACTCAATTTGTGAAATATTAGCGCCAGAACCAGCTCGATACGATGAAAATCGACCAAGTTATGATTTTTTGAACATGACGCAAATAAACTTCTGTCACAAATTTTCTGCACGAAAATACTTGATAAATCCACATTTTTGAAGACCTTCTGATCGAAATTGGCTTCCAGCCGTGAGAGATGAAAACGTAGATAATGTCAAGACGGAATTTTGGCCACCGGAACGGGTTCAAAACGAGCCACGATCTCCAAGTTATGAATTTTTTAGCGCGTAAAAACTGCACTTTCAGCACACTTTTTCACCATATTTCTTCGAGAAAACTCACACATTCAGATACCTTCTTTAAAGAATTGACTCTTGAGCCGAACCTGAATTTGAGAATACGTTATCAGAGATATCTTGGCGAAAGAATACCTGAATATGACGCGCCGGGTTGGACTTGTGAATTTTTCTTGAAATGTTTTGAGAAATATGGGAGGGCAAATTTTGGGGTACAACAGTTGCCCCTGTTCAATCTTCTTAGACCTGAGGATGCAGATTGGCTGACGTGCCTTTCGTAATCCGAAGGTGGAAGATGATTGAACACTAGAGTGCCCAGAAATTTGCGCTCACATGGTAGCAGTGTGATGTGGGGAATGGGCTTATAGATGCCATTTGGAGATTGATGGATAGGATGATGGGCTTATAGATGCCATGCTAAGAGATGATGGAGGGTGGATGGGCTTATAGATGCCATCTGGATGTTGATCGCATAAGAGATTCCTTAGCGAGAACCTGCGTACCTGCAAAAGAAAGATGAGTACCTGACATGTTGCAGGAGCTGGTCTTCAGATGCTTTGTGTAGATATGTCCTGACTGGTTACAGGAATCGGATCTGGAGCTTCAAATGGTGATGAATGAACCAGGGATAGTTACTACCTCAACAGGAACGGTGAGAGAACCTTGGATGACTTTAACCTCAACAGCAAACATTGAGACAATCTTGGTGGGAATTACCATCTCCGCAGTATCGGGGAGAGAACCATAGGCAATTACGATCTCAATAGCAATCATTGAGAAAAACCTGGAATGGAATTATCATCTCCGCAGTATCGGGGAGAGAACCATAGGCGATTATAATCTCAATAGCAATTATTGAGAAAACCTTGGATAACTTCTACTGAGTCTTCATTAGAAAAATCTGTTTGGGGTCGATTTAACTGGACTAGAGAAGGCCTATGACTGGATAAGAGACAGAAAATCTTAGGGTCGATTAACTGAACCGGTCTAGGTCTTGAAATGTCTTCAACAGATACACCCTGGCAAGATTCAGGTATCGGATCCTCGAACTCTTCAGACACACCCTGGCAAGATACAGGAATCGGATCTGGTAATGTTAGTCTTCAACGGATACACCCTGGCAAGATTCAGGTATCGGATCCTCAAACTCTTCAGACACACCCTGGCAAGATACAGGAATCGGATCTGGTAATGTTAGTCTTCAATGGATACACCCTGGCAAGATTCAGGCATCGGATCCTCGAACTCTTCAGACACACCCTGGCAAGATACAGGAATCAGATCTGGTAATGTTAGTCTTCAACGGATACACCCTGGCAAGATTCAGGTATCGGATCCTCGAACTCTTCAGACACACCCTGGCAAGATACATGAATCGGATCTGGTAATGTTAGTCTTCAACGGATACACCCTGGCAAGATTCAGGTATCGGATCCTCGAACTCTTCAGACACACCCTGGCAAGATACAGGAATCGGATCTGGTAATGCTAGTCTTCAACGGATACACCCTGGCAAGATTCAGGCATCGGATCCTCGAACTCTTCAGACACACCCTGGCAAGATACAGGAATCAGATCTGGTAATGTTAGTCTTCAACAGATACACCCTGGCAAGATTCAGGTATCGGATCCTCGAACTCTTCAGACACACCCTGGCAAGATACAGGAATCGGATCTGGTAATGTTAGTCTTCAACGGATACACCCTGGCAAGATTCAGGTATCGGATCCTCGAACTCTTCAGACACACCCTGGCAAGATACAGGAATCGGATCTGGTAATGCTAGTCTTCAATGGATACACCCTGGCAAGATTCAGGTATCGGATCCTCGAACTCTTCAGACACACCCTGGCAAGATACAGGAATCGGATCTGGTAATGTTAGTCTTCAACGGATACACCCTGGCAAGATTCAGGTATCGGATCCTCGAACTCTTCAGACACACCCTGGCAAGATACAGGAATCGGATCTGGTATTGGTCATCAACAGATACACCCTGGCAAGATACAGGTATCGGATCTTTAGTTGCGACCATTGATGGTGATCATTTTTGTACTTTTGTCCTGAAAAGACAAGCATTAGTTGTATGCGATGTCATGTGGTATGACATGCGAGATGCTCTCTGAATACGTGAGATTGTATGTTCATGATGCGTATATGCATGCTATAATGTATGAAGATGTTTATGAATGTATTTTTTCGTCTAGGAAAATAAATCCTTGACGGGTGCCGGGAAGTCTCTCCTGGGCTGATGTTGAAGAATAGATTTTGCCTCCGCTGGGGATGATAGTTGCAAGAATATCGGTAGGAGAAGATGACTCCGTTGGGGAATAAACTTGGCAAATGGAAGATTCTGCGGGGAGAAAAATACTCTAGCGACCATGCTGGGGAGTGATACTCTGTGGGGAGAGAGATACTTTGCTGAGTCGTTGATAATGATTTGCTGGGGATATCCTTGTTGTGTTGGAAGTGCGAGTAGACTTCGCTGGGGGTAAAGAGATTTCGTTGGGGACGCTCTTTCCGTGGCTTCTGGCTGAGTATAACCCAGTTATATCCTGGTAAGGAAATAACTCTTTGAATAAAGCCGGTGGATGCGCTCGTGTTCTGCGAGTATAAGCTTCCGGAATCTACTAGGGATAAGCTTGTTGCTTGGGGAGATGGATTCCAACTTTTCCTGGGGAAACTGGATTGGACCCTCTGGGGGGAAGTTTTGAGATGTATTGGAAGTAACTCCACTGAATGTTTGATATACCGCCGGGGAACAATCTTTAGACCAAGACTACTGGGGATGCTTGTTTAAGAGTGATGTGCTGGAGAATGTTGAGATCTGCTAGAGGACACCCAACTTCCTTAAGTTTGACTGTATGACTGCTTGAGGAGAGTATATTGTCTTGTTGGCTCACTCTCTGGGGAATTAAGATATTTGGTTATGTTCTTTAGCTGAACTCACCTTGATACCTTGGTGGACAGAGCGATTAGATTGTTTGGACAACTCATCATTGCCCCTGTTTCTGAGGTGGGAGAGGAAGACCTGTGAGGGGTTGATAGTTGTTGATGGACAAACTCTTCTTTTGATAGGCAAGTGACAAGATGACGTGACATAGCGTACGCTTTGATCCCTAACTTTTGCCTGGACCGCCCTTTCGGGTTTTCAGTCCACCGGGATACCTATTTTTGCCCAAGCCGCCTTTTCAGGTTTTCGACTTGCCGGGTGTACAGATTTTTTTCATTTCATCCCTTCATTTTTCCCGAACCCTTTTGGTTCGCCGGGAAGCCCTTATTTTTGCCTAGGTATGTCAACCTAGCGGGTCTTTGATTTTGCGCAGTATTTTCTCGACTATGTCCGCGTTCTCAGCATGTAGGGAGTTGCCCCTATTAGAAGTGTTTTGTCATGCCACCAGAAGGTGTTTGATCAGGCCAGATTCGTTGTTGAAATGCCCCAAGTGACTCAGGCGGAGATTTGCCCCAGGCTATTTGGCCTTTGAGAGATTCTCCGAATCTTGATTGGATTGCCCCAGATAATGGACCATGGTCATGTCTGCCCCTTGATTGGAGGTACTTCTGTTCATTAGGCATTCGTCGTGCGAACTTCTATGCTGTTCAAACAAAAAGTCATATGCAAACAAAGTTATGTTAAAAATGCAAAGCCTATGTCTGTCTTGAAGATTTTGAAAATGCATTCTTTTTTCATAAAACAAATGAATGTTTGTAAAACGTGATGTCAACTCCTTCTTTATAGTAAGCCTTAAGGAGTCAGGATACCTTTCGTCACAGTATGCTTTCGAACTAACCCATGCTTCAGCTAGGACTTTTAAGGGTTATAACGTAGCCTGGTTCACGGTTTAAGAAACAAAGGATAAAGGCTCAAATTATTTGTACCCACCCGCTCTTCGTGATGTTCTCCAAACCTAAACTCAGTTGATCATACGTTAGACCTTGTTTGAGTCTTTGCTCTGATTTTCCGGTGATGATTCGGATGTTGATAACTTATTTGGAATAGGCAGTCATTTCCTTTTTGTTGAGGGTTTATAAGACCTCTTTCTTTTTGGTTTTATTATCCCTGTTTTTTGCCTGAGCTGTTTCCTTTTTTAGAATTACAGTCAGCGGGATGCCCCAGTTTCGTAAGTCCCCTTTATAGGTTTTGACTTTTTGGGCTTTTCATTTATGAATTTTTTGATAATGACTGCCTTTCTTCATTGATTATTCGGAACCATCATTGTCTTCTTTTTTTCCGTAAGGACCTCTTTGGTGCCATTTGTTATGCACTTGGATCAACTGAGAGACTACCCTGCCCCAGGTTATGATTAAGGGTTTTAAATTTCGAAAAGAAAAAACTCCTACTTCTTTGGCTCGGATGGGTTGACGAGGGATTATCATCCTTATAACTCCAGTGTTTAGGGATTGAAACAATGCTTGTACCTCATCAGCGGGGTCTGTTCAAAAGCATACTGTAAAGATTGCGGTATCGTTTTCGTCATCCTCCCTCAAGAGGCTTAGAATTTTAGATCAAGAGTTGACATCAGAAAAAATATGGAAATAATTTGCATTTAGTGAATACGAATATATTGTTTCAGAACAGACATATGCGATGCATTAATGAAATAACAATGTTTAACATGAGTAAATGTTTGAACAAAAGAAAATTGCAACTTGAACATTCGAATGAACGAAAATTTCTCAATCCTAGCCATGATTTGGCAAGGGAGCAGTGATTATGTTCGGAGTCTCAGGTACTTCAAACTGAATCTCTCCGGCGTCGATCATGTCTTGAATCTTGTTTTTGAGAGGCCAGCAGTTGTCCGTAGTATGCCCCGGGCTATCAGAATGGTATGCGCACCTATCATTGGGATGATAGTTAGGAGCAGAAGTGTTTGGATTCCGGAGAGGAGCCCTTAAGGTGATCAGCCCTGCCTCCAACATTTGTTGTAGTGCTTGATCCAGCGACATGTTGATCTTGGTGAACTGCCTTTTAGGCTTGTCTGGTTTGCTCTGATCAGCCCGTTATTCTGGGCGAGGTCGTTGTCGGACCTGTGAAGTAATAGCAGCTTGGAGAAGCCCAAACCTTTGACTTCTTGGAAGTTGATTAATGACTGGGTCCCTGACTTGGGCTGGTTGCTTCATGTCTTGATGAAGATGACTGATCATGGCCCTCAGCCCTCCTTGCTCCTGAGCTAAACCTTGAGTGGGTGCCCTTTGCCCCAGCATCTGGGTTTTCAATGTGTCTACCTCAGCTTGTAGACGTTTCAGCTGTTCGTCCTTGTCATCTTCAGGACTCTTTCTGATCAGATTCCCCATGAGGAGTGTCCTCAACTCTTCCTGCCCCTTGGATAGGCTTAGGAAGATCTCTTTGAACTGAGTCTCTTGAGTGTGAAGGTCCTGGTTATCTTGTTGGGGAGCCATTGAATGATATAAACAGCGGGAAGGGTAAGTGACCTGCAACAAGAGTACCTGTAATGCAATGATATGTATGATATGCATGCGATGTTTTCAAGGGTCTCGCGGGGTAAACAAAAATTGTTAGAATTTGAATTTGTGACTTGATTGAAGGAACTGCCTCTTATAGAGAGTCCTTCTTCAAGGGTCAAAGGCTCACCATATCCAGTGGGTCATAGCCCCTGACTCGAGTCATCAACCTTGTTTTGCTTTCTAAACAACCTTGGCTAGGGGAACCTTCTTCAAGTGTCAAAGCTCACCATATCAAGTGGGTCATAGCCCCTGACTACTTTGTCTAGAAGAAAATAAATCCTCTTTACCCCTTGCTGGGATAGTTGATTCACCATGACCTGCATCACAAGCCCTTGAGATCCTTGAAATGGGTTAGGATGTATGCAATGGTATGATGTCATGATGCATGGGGTAATATGGATAAACCTTGTTATGAGCCCTTATTAAGGACTATAAACCAACACCTGCAAGAAACTCAAGTAAAACCTGTCATGAGTCCCAAGTAAGGACAAAAACAAAACCTGCAAGAAACCCGGTAAACCCTGTTATGAGTCCTAATTAAGGACTGCAAACCAAAACCGGCAAGAAACCTAAGTAAAACCTGTCATGAGTCCTAATTAAGGACTAAATAAAACCTGCAAGAAATTCAGTAAACTTTGTTATGCGTCCCAATTAAGGACTATAAACAAAACCTGCAAGAAATTCAAGGGTCAGATAATAAGCATGCAAGTAGTTCAAGTATGAAGGTACACAAGTCACACAAGAGAAACCCTTAGAGTTTAGGCCAGCATGAGGTCTAGGTATTACCCTCTTTCAGTTTGTTGGTTAAGACCTGTCCTATCAGAAGTAATCGGGTTCTTAGAGGATCCCAATATCATTGACTACCCTCAATCGGTCATAACTCCAGCATCGCAATCTTTTCTTGCGGCCAGAACCATCACGAGAGTTTAGCCTCAATGGGCGTAGCATACTACTACTGTTCTAATGGCCAAGTTGTGTCATTTAAGGTTCTAAGGTTGTTGGTGCTTAATGACTCCTTGGAAGACCCATATTCTCCCCGTTTCAACACGAGGGATATCGGTACAGACCAAGGCGCCACACCAATGTAGCCACTGCTTCACCCATGTCGGTATACGCCGGACAGGTCCCTCAAGGATTATGCTACCTAAACAGGGTATCCCCAGATCCGGGTTAGGATCTATGTAACTCCCATGCAACCCACAAATTTAAAGCAGACAAGTCAATACAATTGAAAACACAGTTATGAACTAACCCTAAGGTACACCTCACTTTAAGTTTAAGTCCCCAGCAGAGTCGCCAGTTCTGTGATCGGTGGATCTGGAACTGACTGTTTAACGCTGGTTCGCGAAATGTCGCGGAAGCAAGAGTCGCCACCGTCTTTTATTTTCTCCAAATGGAAAGGACAAAAGCACAGAAAAAATCCTTAAAGAGATTGCTCTCGGTTCGGGAGGTAGATTATAGAAAGGGAAGGTATTAGCATCCTTTCTATCCATGGTTATCCATGGGCTCTTAGATACTTGCTCATTTGTGTCTTCAAAAATGGTTTGTTTGCTTTTCAATGTGGGTTTTTAAAAGTTTCTTTGAAAATTCCAGTTCGACTCTTGTATCGGTCCTCAAGAGTGTTTGAAAATTTGCTTTCGAAAGCTTTTGAAAATGTGTTGGTGTGAAAAGTATTTTTTGATTTGTTTGAATTTAGAGCAAGTATCCACGAGAACCTACCTACCCTAAGGAATTCGTCTGTGTAAATGTCCTTTAAAGTAGTGCCATCCCACCATTGAGAGGTAGGTAGCACTACCGTTGGAGGTGTTCGGGTCAATTCGAGGTTCGGGACATGGTGATCATCAGAGCAATGGGAAGACACCTTAGAAGCTACTCTCATGCCAGGTTCCCGGATCATGAGGACTTACTAAGACATCCTCTACTCGACGATCACCTTTCGAGGCAAGGCAACAGTGAGGCGTACCCTAGGGGTGGTGTGTGATTTGTGTGTCAGATTCATTTATTTTTGTCTTGTCAGGTTATGGGTGATCTATGCGTTTGTTTTTATTTTTTTGTCATTCATTCTTGCATGCATTTATTTAACAGTTAAAAATTGCGAGAAGGTAAAATTCTAAACTATTACAAAAGGCGCGGGTCCACATCGCCAAAATTAAAATCCAGGACCCGATTTGACAAAAAATAAAGAACTAAAGTGCGAGAAATATAAAATGTCCGAGTTACATGGCTTTGGGAGAATTACATAAATATTTAAAAGAAGGAATAAAGATGCGCGAATTGAATTGAAATTGAAAGCGAGGGCGTTGGACCCTTTTTAATGAAATTAAATTATATTGAGCAAATTAATTAAATTAAAATAAAAAAAGAAATTATTTTTGAGGTTTTTTGTATTTATGGTTTTTTTATGAGAATTAAATGAAATTAAAATATTAATTAACCCTAATTCTAGTTTTTTTTCATTTATTAAGAAAAGCATTAAACTTTAACCTAAAATTAACCCTAATTAATTAATTGCAAGTATCTACAAAAATAATAATTAATAATTAATAATTAAAGGAAAAAGAATGAAAAATACTTAAAATCCTAATTCTACACTTTTTAAGTTTATTATGAAAAATATTTGAATTAAACCTAATTTTAAAAAGCTAAATCAATTAATGATATTTATTTACAAAAAATATTAATTAAATAAATATATTTTGATTTTTATGACTTTTCTGTTTTTTACTATTTTTTATATTTTATGAAAATAAGTTAAATTAAAGAAATTAATTAAAAAAAAAATAATTGAAATAAATAAAATAAGGAAAAGAAAGAAAATACAATACCTTGGGGGGTTTCTGTCCCCTTTTTGGAGGTGAATTGGAGTGGTTTGGTCATTTGTGTTCTGGCCTCATCATGCATAAGTTGTTCTACTTTGGCCATTTGGCTTTTGGCTTTTGGCCATTTGCGTTTTGGCCTCAACGTTCCTTAATCTTCTCAGGATGTCTGTCTCGCCATGTATTGGGGTCATGTGTAAAATGTTCTGTTTTGGCCATTTGGCTTTTGGCTTTTGGCCATTTGGCTTTTGACCTCAACGTTCCTTAATGAACCTGGGATCCTGTCTAAATCTGCAGTGTTGAACCTCATGAACACATTAAATAAAATCATAAAAATTCAAATAAAACCAACATATGAAGAAATTTAATGTTTAGGCACAATATGGCATGTATGAATGATTATACCCTTTTGATCATGGAGATCAAATCAATCTTACCCTTACTGGAAGATTAGTGACCTGAATGCTTTTATGCCTTACTGAAAAATTAGGATCATGGAGATCAAGCCAGCCTTATCCTTACTGAAGAAGTAGTGAGGTATTGGTTTATAACTGTGATGACTTGTTTGTAGTGAGAGAGGGATTTGTAATAAGGATTTCAAGGTTTTAGGGTTCTTGAAAGAGTTTGATATTCTAACAGTGTTGTGGCAATGTTTTTTCTCTCTTTTTTCTCCTCTTTTTTTTTCTCCTCCTGGTTTGTGTGAAAAAAAGGTGATTATATAATGGAAATTAGGGTAAAGCAAATGGGCTTTGAATGTGCAATTGGGCCTCCAATATTCACTTGAATTCGTCACTTTTCAGGCTAAATCGCAGGGACTTAAGTGCATTTTTTGAAGTTGAAATGTGAAAACAAAATGTAGCCGACATCGAGAACTAACTCCTGTCCGAAAATCGACTCAATCGGATAAACGGTGAATTAGTTATGAATTTTTGAAGTTTCAGCTCAGACAAACTTATTTTGGGCTTCAGTGTCGACTCTGACACGTTCTTCAATAAAAAACTGGTATTGATCGGTGCATAATTTGGTCTCGACTTTTGAAGCAAAGTTGTAGATCTATGAGTCAGTGACCTTGTGTAAAAATATGAGTCCAATCCGATAAAAATTGACCGAGTTATGAATTTTCGAAGTTTCGGCCCAGATGAAATAATATTCAGCATTCAGGATTTTCGGCGTGTCATGCACTCTGAGCAAAGAATGAAGGCCTTTTGAATACCTTTTGAACTCAATACCTTCTGTGAAAATGTAGCCAACTCAATTTGTGAAATTTTAGCGCCAGAACCAGCTCGATACGATGAAAATCGACCAAGTTATGATTTTTTGAACATGACGCAAATAAACTTCTGTCACAAATTTTCTGCACGAAAATACTTGATAAATCCACATTTTTGAAGACCTTTTGATCGAAATTGGCTTCCAGCCGTGAGAGATGAAAACGTAGATAATGTCAAGACGGAATTTTGGCCACCGGAACGGGTTCAAAACGAGCCACGATCTTCAAGTTATGAATTTTTTAGCGCGTAAAAACTGCACTTTCAGCACACTTTTTCACCATATTTCTTCGAGAAAACTCACACATTCGGATACCTTCTTTAAAGAATTGACTCTTGAGCCGAACCTGAATTTGAGAATACGTTATCAGAGATATCTTGGCGAAAGAATACCTGAATATGACGCGCCGGGTTGGACTTGTGAATTTTTCTTGAAATGTTTTGAGAAATATGGGAGGGCAAATTTTGGGGTACAAGAGTAATTAATCCCCCTCCCTAAAGCCATGTAATAGCGTAGCTTTAATTTCCGTGCTTTTTATTACTGCAAACTATTAACTGTTAGATGGATGAATAATAGGATTGTATGGCAAGAATAAAAACAAAACGCTAGCAAACTTAAATTCAAAGAAAAATAACTGATACAACACACTTGCACATATACACCTCTAGGGTACTCCCACTTTGGTTGCCTTCAGAATATAAAAAGTCATGTCCCTCGAAAGTAGGGACTGTTGTACCCCAAAATTTGCCCTTGCATTTTTCCACAAGAAATCACAGCTTCTAATCAATGCCAATCAAAGATTTCTCCTCTAATCAATGCCAATCAAAGATCAAGTGCAACAACTTGAATCAGTGGCTATGACCCACTTGACATGGTGAGCTTGATTCTCGTAGAAAGACATCCACCGATACAAAGCTCTCCAATCAAAGATCAAGTGCAACAACTTGAATCAGTGGCGATGACCCACTTGACATGGTGAGCTTGATTCTAGTGGAAAGACATTCACCGGTGCGAAGTTCTCCAATCCAAGAGCAAAGTTCAACCTTTAACATTTTCTTGTGTTTACCCCAAGAGATCCTTGAAAGCATGCATCCACATATCATGCATTGCATCTTGACGATCTTTCCTTTTTCAGGTTTCCTTACTCTCCTGCTGTTTATTTCAGCAAGAGATGGCTCTAGAAAGGTCTGTCAAAGACATCCAAGACCAGACTGCTCAGCTGCAGGAGATGTTCCTGAACTTGTCTCTGGGGCAAGAAGAGATGAAAGCTCTCCTCACAAAGGGCTTGGAGAATTCCAACAATGCCAGGAGAGATCAGCTTGCGGAGCTGCAGTTTGATATGACAACCTTGAGGACCCAAATGATGGGACAGTTGGTGGGCCAGATGGCTCTCATCCAAAACCTATCTCAAAGACAAGAGGAACTCAGAGTTCTTGTCCGCCAACTGCTTCCAAACAACCAACTGGGGAAAACATCTGAGGTTGAAGAGCAAGTCACCGCTCAACCTCCATCCACTCAAGAAGACAAGGGGAAAGCTCCTTTGCTTGCTTCAGGGTCACAAGCCCATCAACAACCTCGCCAGCGTCAACGGGGTAATTGGCGTAAGCAAGAAACGTCAGGAAGACAGTTTACGGAGACTGAAATACCATCATTTTTCATACTGAAGCGCCTGTTGGAGGTCAACTTGCTTACCGTAAAGGACCCTCCTCAGAAGCTCAATACCTCCTCTTCTAACTATCATCCCGACGCATTTTGTGTTTACCATTCCTACAGCCCAGGACACGACACCAACGACTGTTGGGCCTTGAAGAACAAGATTCAAGATCTAATCGACATTGGGGTGCTGGAATTCATGCTAGACGGCGAGATGAAAATCTTCCGTTAAAGGGTTCTCCACTTGAAATGACGAAACTCAAGCTGAAAGACTTTTGCTTCTTTTTGAATTTTCAAAGTTGTAATTTCTTTTGCTGTCAAACAATTATTTGTTGATGTTAAACTCTATTTTCATTAATGCATTGCATATGTTTGTCTTGAATTCATCCATTCGTTTCACTACTCTTATGCTTTTCTTTATGATATTTGACTCTTGATAAAAAGCTATAAGCCTTTAGAGGGAGGATGACGAAACAATACCATGATCTTATACAGTATGCTTTTGAACAGACCTTGCTGATGATGTACAGGCATTTCTTTCAATTCCCAAACACTGGAGTTATAAGGAAGTTAATCCCTAGTCAACCCCTTCGAGCCAAAGAAGTAGGAGTTTTATGTTCTAAACGATCAAAACCTTTGATATAAACCTGGGGCAGGGTAGTCTCTCAGTTTAATTCAAAAGAAAATGCATATCGAAGTCGCAAACTCTCAGTTCGTAATACAACGAACGATGTCAAAAAAGAAAGCATTCCTTTGAAATCAAAAGACAAGGGTGGTCCCCTATCCCATAGACAATCAATCTCTCAAAAGAGAAAAGCCCACCAAGTCAAAACCTATAAAGGAGGCTTAAGAAAGCTGGGGCATCCCGCTGACTGTAATCTCGAAAAACGGGAACAGTCAGGCAAAAGTTAGGGATAACAAATCAAAATCAAAATAGTGAGGTCATTACAAAATCCTCAACAACATGAAAAAGGTTGAAAAAGAAAGAAGGAGATGATGACTGTCTCCCCCAAATTCAACTGGTGAACCATCGCCCAAAAGTCGTTCAAAACTCAAAACAGAGGGTGACGCACAATTAACTGAGCTTAGGTATGAAGGACATCACGAAGAACGGGTGGGTACAAATATACTTTGAGCCTATATCCTTTGTTTCTTAAACCGTGAACCAGGCCACGTTACAACCCTGCAAAAGTCCTAATTGAAGCATAGGTTAGTTCGAAAGCATACTGTTACCAAAGGTATCCTGACTCCTGTAAGGCTTTACTCTAAATCTTGTGTTGACTAGTCTTATGAAAAGTTTTCCGCTAAAAACGCATTATTCAAAACTTCAAGACAAACATAAACTTTGCATTTCTTGAATATCATTGTCTGCAGTTGGCTTTTTGTTTGACAGCGAAGAAATTCATACAGCGAATGTTCGGAGGAACGAAAACTCTCTCGGTAAGTAAAAAATCACTTCAAGAAGATAACACTTCCATCAAATCTCCTATCAACAAGGGGCAGGACATAGCACCATCCAATTAACCTGGGGCAGTCCAGTCAAGGTCCAAACAGATCTTTCAAAATCCAGTTAATCTTGGGAAGTCCAGTCAAGATTTCAAGAAATCTCTCAATATGCAGAGTAATCTGATTCAAGACTCCTTCATCACCACTTGGGGCATTCGAATGTCAAAAGTGTTCAACAAATCAACTATCACATTTCCAGACTCGATTCCTGTATCTAGCCAGGGCACGTCTGAAGAGTTTGAAGATTCGATTCCTGTATCCAGCCAGGGCCTATCTGTTGACGACTATTTCCAGACTCGATTCCTGTATCTAGCCAGGGCATGTTTGAAGAGTTTGAAGATTCGATTCCTGTATCCAGCCAGGGCATATCTGTTGACGACTATTTCCAGACTCGATTCCTGTATCCAGCCAGGGCACGTCTGAAGAGATTGAAGACCAACACCTGTAACAAGCCAGGGAACCATCTTTCTTTCTCAGGTCAGAGATCAACACCTGTAACAAGCCAGGACAATATCTCCTTGACCAACTTTTCTTAAGTTCCAGATCAACACCTGTAACAAGCCAGGAAAACATCTGTGGACGACTGATTGTGGATCAACACCTGTAACAAGCCAGGAAATTATCTACATCACCACTTGGGGCATTCGAATGTCAAAAGTGTTCAAAAACCCGATGCAGTTTTACACAAACTCATCCTCAGGAAACCCCACACTGGTTCCTCTTCAAGACGTCTGAAGACAGTTTACGGATTCTTCCCAACAACGGATGTTAATCTACCAATTTGTTCAGATGCAACCTTTGAAAACAGTTTACGGACGCTTCCCAACAACGGACGCGGCTCTATTGCTGATTCAACTTCAAGATTTCTGAAAACAGTTCACGGGTTCTCCAAGTAAACGGATGTTAACCTATCACTTGTTCAGATCCTTCTCAAGACTTCTGAAAACAGTTTACGGACGCTTCCCAACAACGGACGCGGCTCTATTGCTGATTCAACTTCAAGATTTCTGAAAACAGTTCACGGGTTCTCCAAGTAAACGGATGTTAACCTATCACTTGTTCAGATCCTTCTCAAGACTTCTGAAAACAGTTTATGGATTCTTCCCAACAACGGATGTTAATCTATCAGCTTGTTCAGATGCAACCCTTGAAAACAGTTTACGGACGCTTCCCAACAACGGATGTTGCTCTATTTCTTATTCAATCTCAAGATTTCTGAAAACAGTTCACGGGTTCTCCAAGTAACGGATGTTAACCTATCGCTTGTTCAGATTCTTCTCAAGCTAACTCCACTCAGAGTCAAGCTTCATTATCCCCAGCAAAGCTAAAACTTTAAGTTATCAATCCCCAGCGGAGCCAGACCATTGAACCTTCTCCCCACAGAGTTTTGGGAGGGCAAATCTTGAGTTCCCCAGTGAAGTCGCCAGAGTTACTTCCCACCGAGCTGAAGGTTCTCAATCTTACCTCCCCAACATGAGTATACTAGTTTGGAACTCCCCAGTAGAGGTAATCAGGAATTCTCTTCCCCAGCAACAGCCAAGGATTTATTTTCCCGCAGCGGTCAAGATGCTTTTATCTTCAGCCATCCAGGATTCATCTATCCCCAGCAAGACAGCTCATCAGCTTACATGCGCATTCATCACACTCATGTCATAAACATTGATGTCACATACATTGCATCATACATCATAATGTTGCATACAACTAACTCTTTGCCTTTTCAGGTAAGATCAGTCTACAGACCCAGATCATCTTCTGAGATTCATCCAGAAATAGTTCAGATGTGACCCGGACACGGCGACATTCTGATATTTATTCCAGATCCATTCAAACGCGTCACCAGGAAACCCTACACCGGTTCCTATTCAACCCCAAGACTTCTGAAAACAGTTTACAGATTCTTCCCTACAACGGATGTCAATCTACCAACTTGTTCAGACTCTTCTCAACTTTTGAAAATAGTTTACGGACGCTTCCCAATAACGGATGCTGCCCTATTGCTTATTCAATCTCAACTCCTGAAAATAATTTACGGATTCTCCAGACATGGATGACAACCTATTGCTTATTCGGACCTCCCAATTCAGAGATGTTCTGAAACATGGATGCCCTTCTGATACTTGTCCACTCACCATTGACATACAGTTCAACATGTCCAGATGGCATCTATAAGCCCATCCTCCTACCAGCAGTCGCCAAATGGCATCTTTAAGCCCATTCTCAGATGGCATCTCTAAGCCCATCCCCCGACAAGACTCTATCGTACCAGGTGGCATCTTTAAGCCCATCACCAAATGGCATCTGTAAGCCCATTCACCTCTACCATCACATCGCCGAGTGCAAATTTTCTGGGCACTTTAGTGTCCAATCTTCTTTTACCTTCAAGTCGCGAAAGGCAAACTTGCCAATCTAACTCTTCAGGTCCAAGAAGATTGAACAGGGGTAACTGTTGTACCCCAAAATTTGCCCTCGCATTTTCCACAAGAAATCACAGCTTCAGGCATTTCCTGATTTTTCAGATTGGCTCAAGAATCGGTCAAACGGACTTTTCTCGTCAGTCAGAAAAAATTAGGGTTTTACTGATTCTTCAGGGCTCTAGAACAGTTCACACAATCGGCTTAGGGTTTTGGTTGATTTTGGCTCAATTTTGATCCGGCGAATGTTCGTTGGCATTTAATCAGGAATTAAGGTTTTATAGGCATATTCTCAGAAAGATTAAAATTCCACAACACTTTGCAAGTTATTCCGAGATTCGGATTGAATTCGCATTGTTTTGATTTAATCAGTAAAAGAGGCAGTTGGTTTGAATTCAAGTTGGTTTGTTTGAGCCAGTCAAAGATATATGCAGTTTGGATTTATAGTGATTGGTAAAAATCGGTGAAAAGGGAATGCGCCTGATCAGTGATTCGATTAACTATTGATTCGCTTTAGAGATACCAGGTTTAACTGATCAATGTGCTAAAGTATTGTTTATTTAAATTATTTATTATTCTAAATTAAGTGATTGAAATTTATTTTTCAATTATTTTAATTCAAAGAATTTTAAATAATAGATAAACAATAAAGAAAGAGGAAATAGAACTGATTGGATAATAAAGACTTTTATTGATTCTTGAATTATTTGTACAATTATTGTTTATAATTTAATTACAAACAATGGTTTTACATTAATTTAAATATTAAATAAAAAGAAAAACTATCCTATTTTTCTAATTCTTCAGTCTTCATTTAGTACCCCTCCATCCATTTTTATTCATCTGCAAAAGAAAAGGAGAAAAGTCAGTGACTGATAAATAAATAAAGACAGATAAAAGAAATTCATCATTAAGGGCCACTGATTGGGATCAGTTAACCCTCTCCGCAAATCACGGGATTTCTCCCGGTTCACAAAGAGGGAAGAATTTTATTTAAATCATGAATGCAAAGTTGAGAAAAAATGCAAAGTGTCAAAAATGCATAAGTTCAAAATGTCAAACTGCATAGTTCAGAAGCAAGTTCAAACCAAACTGAAAATCCAAATTGTAACTTGTTGTCAAATGCCAAAAGGTACAAATTACTGCACAAAGATATCAAAGAAGAAAAGAAGTACAACTTGCTGTCAAAAATACCAAAGAGTCTACTCAAAGCTGTCAAAGAAAAGATGAAGAATGCAGAGGAAATCTATTATGCAAGCAAGCTATTCACTTTTCATCATTTCCCAATGGCCACTTTCAGAACTAGGTACAGCAACAAACATATTTTAACATTTTCTTTTGCTGTACTGAGAGAGAATGGAGAGATAAAAGTAAGCAGGTTTTTAGGCTTTAGGCAGGCATAGATAAGAAACATATACAAAAAGAACAACACAGTTCAGGACAAGGGAGGAACACAAAGGAGAAATATATAAACTGCATAAACTAAAAACACCTCAAAACCATAACCTGCATTAGCTTTATTTCCAAAAGCCTCATCATACCTGTTAAGGCCATCAACCAGAAGCAAACCATTCTTACCTGCAAGCATAACCAGTTAAACCTGAAGCACAGCCTACCTAAGCACCACCAAAATCATGGCCTAAACAACCCCTGTCTAAACCTGAAACCTGCATATGCCAAACCTGCTGAAGCACACCACCCTACTGTCAAGCCACTCAACAGCCAAAACATAAACCAAGTCCAATACCATTACTACTGTCAAAAACAATATGGCCTAAAACTCAAAACTGTCTAAACCTCATACCTGCATTAACCTAAACCAACATACAAACCTGCAAAGAGTTAAAAAACTTACTGTCTGCATTGCCACAGCCTACCAAAGCATCACCAAAATCTTGGCCTAAACATCAAAAACCTGTTCAAGGCCAAATCTGAAACCAACTGTATAAACCCTATCAGAACCTAAAACCTTTCCTATTGCATCAAACCTTTCAAAACATCCAAACCCCACGAGCCCTCAGAAAGATAACATCATTGGGCAATCAGATAAGCAACATAAGACAGCAGAACAACACAGGCAACGAAGAGACAATCAAGGAAGAAACATGTCAAGATAGGCAACAGAAGAAAGCGTACAGAAGCATCAAAGACAACAAGCATACAGTGACAAAGAAGAAGAAGAAGAAAGAGGTGAACATCAAGAAATAGAGTTTTCAGTTCAATCGTCATGAAACCCTAGGCAAAAGAGGTAGTACAGAAATACCAGGGAGCTCAAAGCGTAAACATCAACACCCTCCGCTCGTCAAGCCTCCTGAGCACTTCCATTTTCCTCCTCCCCTCTGTCAAGGTAGTTTTCGTTTTCTCCTTTCCTTTCATACCTCACACAAGACAAGCAAAAACGCATTAAAACATAGAATCAGATTCAACAAATCAGAAAACCTTAACATACAAATCTAAAATGTTTAACGAATTTGAGACATGCCGTTACCTTGGTTCACCGTTTCCTAAGCGAACGTGAGGGGGAGGACGAGGTAGTGCTGGTGGCTGAGGCAGGAAGGATCAGAAGCAAACGAGGAAGACGAGATGAACGAAACTCCATGAACGGCGCGCTGTACAAACCCTAGACTGAAGACAAAAACCTCAAACCCTAAAACACTTGTTTCAACTCTGGGCCTAACCCTTTTTCCCCAACGCCTGAAGCCCAATGAATTCCCATTCAAAAGCCTTAATCTCTTTTATTGTAAAACAAATTTTTAACTCACCTCTTTATATATAAACAAATTTATTTTAAATACTAACTTTTCTTTTTATATATAACATCTTAAAACAATATATCCTTTTTCTAAACTTAATATATTTTTTAATAAAAATACACTCTTGTTAATATACATAATTAATTGAAAATATATCTTTTCTTTAAGCATATAATTAAAACACTTTTCTATATACCTAATTTAGTTAATTTAAAACACTTTTGAATATATATATTAAACACATATACATAAAATACATTTTTTACACCATATAATTAAAATTGAAAACATTTTCCCTTTCTTTTAATTAAAATATTTTTGTACATAACGAATGAAAATACCTTTTTTTTTCTAATTTAAATTCTTAAACATTTAATAAAAATACTTTTTTGTATACATAATTAAAACTTAGAAATATTTTCTTTTCTTAAAACATCATTTTTATACATAATTTAATCCTTGATTTTTTATTTAAAAAATACTTTTTGTATATAATAAACAAATACATTTTGATACATAATATAATTGAAAACATTTTCTTTTCATTAAAACTTTCTTTTCATACATATCAAAATACAAGATTACAAGACTAATTAATTAAATGAACATTTAATTTTTCTTTAGGTTAAAATAATACCTTAATACACATTAATTTCACATTGTCGCACCTGTAAATAATCACGTACGCATATACTTGTACACTTACACAATACATTCACATTGCCCCTTGTTGTACCCCAAAATTTGCCCTCGCATTTTTTCCACAAGAAATCTCAGCTTCAAGTCTTTCCTGACTTTTCAAACTGGCTCAAGAATCGGACAAACGGACTTTTCTCGTCAGTCAAAACAAAATTAGGGTTTTATTGATTTTCAGGACTCTGAATTATTTCAAACAGTTGGCTCAGGGTTTTGGTTGATTTTTGGCTCAATTTTGATCAGGCGAATGTTGTTTGGCATTTAATCAGGAATTAAGGTTTTACGGGCATATTCTCAGCAAAATTAAAATTCCACAGCACTTTGCAAGTTATTCCGAGATTCGGATTGAATTAGCGTTGTTTTGATTTAATCAGTGAAAGAGACAGTGGTTTGAATTCAGTTTGTTTCGTTTGGGCCAGTCAAAAGATATGTGCAGTTTGGAATTACAGTGCTTAGCAAAGAATCAGTAAAAAAGAATTGCATCTGATCAGTTTTTGTGTTCGACTGTGCGTTGCTTTAAATAATGGAGACGACCAGTTCATTTATTTTGATCGACAAGGTTTAGTTGATTATTTATGGTTCTAAGAATTAAATACTTGAAATTTAACTTTCATTTTATTTAATTTAAGGAATTATAAATAACAAGTAAATAAAGAAGAAGAATTGAAAAGAATTAAATGTCAATGGAATTTTTATTTCATATTTAATAATTGTTACAATTGTTATTATTTGGATACGAGTATTTATTACAAAGTATTTAAAATAATAATAGTGTACAAAAATTAAATTGAAAATAAAAATTCTATTTATTTCTAAATTCTTCATTCTTCACTTCGTTCCGGTGCTCCGTTATTTATCTGCAAAGAAGAAAAGAAAAGTCAGAAAGCAGTTGAATTAAAAAAGACAGATAAAATTTGCTCATCATTAGAGGCCACTGACTGGGATCAGTTGACCCTCTCTGCAAATCACGGGATTTCTCCCGGTTCACAAAGAGGGAAGATTTTTATCATAAATGGAAAATGTCAAAATGCATAATTTTTAAAAAATGTCAAATGCATAAATTCCAAAATTCAAGCTGCATAGAATCTCAAACTTCAAATTCAAACTAAACTGAAAAATCCAATTCCCACTTCCTATCAAATGCCAAAGTCTACTCAAAAATATCAAAAGTACAGTTTGCTGTCAAATGCCAAAGTCTACTCAAAGCTACCAAAGAGGAAGATTTGGCCAAGATATCAAGGAAAAGAAAAAGCACACAAACTGTCAAAGCTGGATAAAGATGCAGAGAAAAATGTGTTATGCAAGCAAGATCTCTAAATCATCATTTCCCAAGGGCCCCTTCAGAACAAAGTACAGAATAAATCATATTTAAATGTCCTACTGTACTTTGGAGAGAAAAAGAGAGATAAAGTAAGCATAGGCAGGCTTTAGGCTGAGGCTTAGACAGTAGAGGTATACAACAAAAAGATATAACACAAAGAAAAGGGACACGGTTCAGCAAGCAGGAGAAAGAGGAAGAAAAATATACAAAGCATTAGCCTCCAAAACCAGAAGCACTACCATAACCTGCATTAATCCACACAAACCTTGTTCAACCCATCCAAAAAAAACCTCATAAACCTACATCAACATTATGAACTCATATGGACCATTTGATCAAGTTTGGATCACAATTCCACAAGAAATTTGATCAGATCACCAAAAGGGCAAAATGGTCATTTTTAGGGTTTTGACTGCACAAAGGCAATTTTTGACTGTTTGACCTAGCCAATGGCAAATCAAGCTCACATATGGACTCAAAGACTCAATGAAATGGTCTTGACACATTCAACAAACTCAAAAGATCCCAAGTACACAAGGTTGACAGTTGAATTTCCCAGTCAATTGATCAATTTTGACTGTATACTGAAAAGTCAAACTTTGACTTTTTGGTCAAAATCAAGAGTCAAGATTCATTTTTCATCAAAACATGCCAAATCATGAAACTTGTTCACCAAGAAATCACAAAATGCAAATTAGGGAGAAAATGGAATTTTTCATAACTTAGAATTTTTCTAAGTTATGAAAAACCCTAATTTTTTCCCAACTTTGCCCCATCTTTTCACCAAGATCCATTTGGATTCAAACAAAAGTCAAAACATGAAAGTTGTAGCTTGTTGCATAATCTACAACTTTGATTCACAAAGTTTTCTCATTTGAAGCTTGTATCTCAAGTTACAATTTTTTGAATAAGGGCACTAAACCATTTTTAACTTAGTGAAATTTTAACCTATTTTGACAAGATTTTCTACCCCACTTCAAGGCCATTTTTCATACCCTTCCACTTGGAATTTCAATTTTCATTTCAAAGATGGATTTTAGTACACATTCCAAGCTTTCCAAAATGTCCAAGAACTCATCAAACAACCTCATAACTTGAGAGATTCGAATTTCACAAGTTGGCAAAAATTCACTTTTGTTCTTCATCAAAACATGTCCATAACCTTACCATTTGAACTCAGCATGCTTTAGGAAAGATTACAGGTCCTTAAACCAAGTTACACTCCATAATTTAATGCATATTCAATGTGTTAAAGTGTTGTTCTTTGAGTGCAAGCATTGTATGAGGGTTTAATCCCAAAATGGATAAAGCAAATTGGCCATTTTTGTATAAAGTAGCTTTATGTCAAATTAGAAATCCAACAAGTACATGGAAAATCTGCTTGGCACAAGATTATGTGCATAACACACTGATCAAGAGAAGCTTATGCAGCATATTAGGGGGTCTTCTACTGACCTAGAAAGCCAAGTTGCATTTTGTTGCTTCACATAGAAGAAAAGTCCATAACTTGTAACAACTCTCATCTCAGCTCACTAACACAAGAACAAAGTTATCCAACACCTTCAGAAGAACATAACCAAGCCAAGACACGACCCTTGCACCTCAAAAACACCCTCCATCTCAGAATCATCCTCAAACTGCAAAAACAGAGTTGCCTCTGCAGTTTGAGTGCCAACTCCCATTTCCCTCGAGCATTCTTACCAAAATCAATTCATACACATTCCCTAGCATGTATACAAGCTAACCATGACCTAAAACCTGACCTGTAATCCCTCTAACAGCTTCCACCATTTTCATTTTTTCCTTTTGCAGTTGAAGTTCCACAGCTCGATACAAGAAGTTTCAAGACAAAGTAAGCATTGAAACAGCATCCCTGGACCTCAAGGAAGCTTTTCCAATCATCACCTTGTACTAGAAGTTCCTCATTCTCCAGATAGAAGTTCAACTGCACAGGTAAAACTTTGAACTCGTATCTCTCTTATTATGTATCTTTAGTCTTAAGTTTGTGAAGAAACAAGGTTCTACTCATAGCCCTGAACACGTACATATCTTTACATTTCATTTCTTTTGCCTGAGTAGAGAGAATTTGGAGTTTGAAAATGGCAGAAAAACTAGGTCAGGATTTGGGGGAGGATAAATTCTCCCTCATCTTAGAGAGTTAGGTCAAGTTCTATACATGGTTGGAATCGTCTCTTCATGCTGAGCATTTTTTATGTTATGAGTTTTTGTTAAAAAGCCAGGAATCAGGAGTTAGCAGCTGGAGTACAGGGCGCGCGTTTTTTTGAATGTTGTTGAACGAAGGTTGAAGATGAAGCCACATGGGCTGGGCCTGTGTGGTTTCTTCATTTTGCACCCTATTTCCATTTTCTCACCCCCTAAGCCCATTTGCCTTATTTTTAATTCTTTTTGACTTTTTCTTTTTTTGTTTGACTTGTTTATTTTTTCTCAGCATATTAAAATTTTGGAAATATTTATCTCACCATTTTTTGATTTTTATTTGATTTTATTTGATTTTTCTTTAGTTTATACATAAATACATATACACATTATTATTTAGAATATTTAGAAAAAATAGTGTGAATATATTTTCATTTTTTATTCTTATTTTATATTACCCTCTGAAAATATTTCATATAAAAAAAAAATACTATTTTCCAAAATTAATTATTATTATTATTTATATATATAATACATATTTAGGATAATATAAATATACATATATATATATATATATATATATATATATATATATATATATATATATATATATATATATATATATATATATATATATATATATATATATATATATATATATATATATATATATATATATATATATATATATATATATATATATATATATATATATATATATATATACTTAGAGTAAAAATACCAAAAATGTACATATCATATTTTTTAAACATTTAATACTAAAATGCCTTTTTACAAATATACCATGTTTTATTTTATTTTTATATAATGAATATTATGTGAATTAATTAATTAATATACATCTTGATTAAAATTAGGGTTTTTGCCCTAAAAGTTGAAAATACCCAAAATAATACCTTTTTATTTTCTTGTTTCATTTTACATAAACCATACTTCTCTCATACATAAAAACTTTCTTTTTTTTGCATTTTGCATATTTACTTCATTCCCATTTAATTATGCAATTTATTTACCTTGCAAATATTCAAAAATGATGTAATAATTTAGATTTAAATTCTTGTCAATATCCCCATTTGAACATTTGTACCCCCCTTCCCATATTTGGTTTTGTAATAGCTTAGTAAATTTATTTTCGCACTTTATTGCTTTCTAATGATAACATGTTAGAATTAGGGTTTGTATGCGAAAAACGACAAAAAAGTAGTTATGACCTAATCTCAAGACAAATGAGCATGAAAATGGATACACAAACCACACTTGCACCTCCAGGGTACTCTACTTGTTGCCTTTCAAAATTGGACCATATTGCATGTTAAGTCTCTTTGGGCAAAACAACCAATTGAATGATCATAGTCCCTCGATAACATTTTCAAAATACTTCCAAAACAAATGGTCAAGTCCCTTAAAGAAAATGCCCAAAGATACTCGGCACCATTGTAATTATGGTCCATACGATGACCCGCGCCCGTCCCGAATAAACTTCCTAAACGTAAGATTGTCTACCAAATTCAATGGTGGAACAAAATTGTTAAAAGGGGTTAAAACATAACAAAAACCTTTGAGTACAATAGGGTAGACAAAACTCTTAGTTACTTGAGATCAATTTGCAAAAACACTTGCCTTCTTTTCAAAAATCACAATCCACAACACTTTCAAACAACCTCTCAAAAACATTTTGAAACATCTTTTCGAAAAGATCCACACTTTTGTAAAACACTCAATCACGAGTCAAATACATTAGTTGCCTAAGACAAGGCATCTTTTTCCAAAACATTTTCAAAAAGCACCCACACACACACCATTTTCAAAGCAATCGAAAAACAAGGCAAGTGATCTAAAAAACCAAGTAACTAAGAGCCCATGGATAACCATGGATGAAAAGGGTGCTAATACCTTCCCTTTTCATAATCTACCCCCCCGAACCCACGAAATATCTCAAAAGGTTTTTGCTGTGCTTTTTTAACCTTTCCTTTAGGATAAAATAAAAAGTCGGTGGCGACTCTTGCTCAACCGCACAAGTGCGAATACGAACGCAAAACACTAGTCAGTTCTCCCACCGTATCACACCCCTATACACATTTGCTTATATTTGTATATTCGTCATTTACATTTGATCACAAATTCGATTTGGTTGTAACTTATTGGATACTATAAGTCTCATCCCCATTTGTGAACATTGTACCCCCACTCCCGGATACTTACTTTGTAATAGCGTAGATTTTACATTTTCGCAATTTACCGCTTTCAATTATACCATGGTTAGACCTAGGGTTTGCATGTATATAAAATCAAACGCTAGATAACCTAATACAAGACAAATACATGAAATCAATACACAATCACACTTGCACCCTCTAGGGTAATCCCACATGTTGCCTTCCAAAATGGGCCATGCTTGCACGTCGAGTATCTTTGGCAAAACGAATTCAAATGATCATAAGTCCCTCAAAGTGTTGCCTAAACGGAATGATCAAGTCCCTTCAAAGCAAATTGCCAAAGACACTTGGCATCATTGCATTCATGGTCCATACGATGACCCGCGCCCGTCCCGAATAAACTTCCTAAACGCAAGATTGTCCACCAATTTCAATGGTGGAACAAAATTGTTAAAAAGGGTTGAAAACATAGAGAAAACCTTTGAGTACAATAGGGTAGACAAAACTCTTAGTTACTTGAGATCAACTTGCAAAAACACTTGCTTTCTTTTCAAAAACCACAATCCACAATACTTTCAAACAAACTCTCAAAAACATTTGAAACATCTTTTCGAAAAGATCCACACTTTTGTAAAACACTCAAACACGAGTCAAATACATTGGTCGCCTAAGACAAGGCATCTCTTCAAAAACATTTTCAAAAACACATACACACACCACAATTTCAAGCAATCGAAAATCAAGACAAGTGATCTAAAAAACCAAGTAACTAAGAGCCCATGGATAACCATGGATGAAAAGGGTGATAATACCTTCCCTTTTCATAATCTACCCCCCGAACCCACGAAATATCTCAAAAGGTTTTTGCTGTGCTTTTTTAAACCTTTCCTTTAGGATAAAATAAAAAGTCGGTGGCGACTCTTGCTCAACCGCACAAGTGCGAATACGAACACAAAACCACAGTCAATTCTCCCACCGTATCACAGAACTGGCGACTCTCCTGGGGATTGATAATTTGAAGTGGGGTTACCTTAGGGTTTAGATCACTTTTACTTTCTTACTTTGATTGACTTGATTGCTTTATCATTTGGTTTCTTTATTTGGGTTGTGGTAAGTCCTCCACCCGGATTTGGGGCACCTTCTTAGGTAAATAGCAAAAAACTATGAGGGAACCGTGCGGGGTATACCGACATGGTTGAAGCAGTAAGCTATGTTAGTGTGACATATTTGTGAGTACCGGTAACCCTTGAGTAGTCAAGGAGAGTACGGGGCCGCTGAGTGATGTCGTGAAGCACTAACGAACTCTTAGAACCTTAATTGACCATCTTAGCCTTTTTAGGGGTAGTGAGATGACCGACTTTGGTGCAGTCCGAAGTTGGTAGATCCTCGATACTACACTCTTTGGAGGATTGTTTTCTTGGAATATTTTGGTCGCCAGTAAGTTGCTAAACCGAAACAATGAACACAGAAAACAATCCAATGATATTGAGCACCTTAGAACCCGGTTACTTTTGATAGGACAGGTTTTAACCAACAAACTGAAAGAGGGTAGTACCTGAACCTCATGCAAGCCTAAACCTCAGGACTTGTTTGCTTTGTGTGAATATGTTTGCCTGTATATACACTCACTCGCTTTTTGCATACATGTACATAACATCATAACATCATACCATAGCATTTTCAATAACCATTTCAAGGATCTCGAGGGTTCTTTTGATGCAGGGTTACGTTGAACCAGACATCTATCCAGGGGCAAGGGGTTCCTCCTCTAACCAATGCAGTCAAAGATCAAGTACAACAACTTGAATCAGTGGCTATGACCCACTCGACATGGTGAGCTTGATTCTAGTGGAAAGACATCCACCGACACAAAGCTCTCCAATCAAAAGATCAAGTGCAACAACTTGAATCAGTGGCTATGACCCACTCGACATGGTGAGCTTGATTCTCGTGGAAGGACGTCCACCGGTGCAGAGATCTCCAATCCAAGAGCAGGGTTCAACCTCTAACATTTTTCTTGTGTTTACCCCAAGAGATCCTTGAAAGCATGCATCCACATATCATGCATTTCATTTTGACAATCTTTCCTTTTTCAGGTTTCCTTACTCTCCTGCTGTTTATTTCAGCAAGAGATGGCTCTAGAACGGTCTGTCAAAGACATCCAAGACCAGACTGCTCAGCTGCAGGAGATGTTCCTGAACTTGTCTCTGGGGCAAGAAGAGATGAAAGCTCTCCTCACCAAAGGCTTGGGGAGTTCCAACAATGCCAGGAGTGATCAGATTGCGGAGCTGCAGTTTGATCTGACAACACTGAGGACTCAAATGATGGGACAGTTGGTGGGCCAGATGGCTCTCATCCAAGACCTATCTCAAAGACAAGAGGAACTCAGAGTTCTTGTCCGCCAACTGCTTCCAAACAACCAACTGGGGCAAACATCTGAGGTCGAAGAGCAAGTCACCGCTCAGCCTCCACCCACTCAAGAAGACAAGGGGAAAGCTCCTTTACTTGCTTCAGGGTCACAAACCCATCAACAACCTCGCCAGCGTCAAAGGGGTAATCAGCGTAAGCAAGAAAAGTCGGGAAGACAGTTTACGGAGACTGAAATACCATCATTCTTCATACTGAAGCGCCTGTTGGAGGTCAACTTACTTACCGTAAAGGACCCTCCTCAGAAGCTCAATATCTCCTCTCCTCACTTTAATCCCGACGCATTCTGTGTTTACCACTCCTACAGCCCGGGACACGGCACCAATGACTGTTGGGCCTTGAAGAACAAGATTCAAGATCTGATTGACATTGGGGTGTTGGAATTCATGCCAGACGGTGAGATGAAGATCTTCCGTTAAAGGGTTCTCCACTCGAAGTGACGAAGTTCAAGCTGAAAGACTTTTGCTTCTTTTTGAATTTTCAAAGTTGTAATTTCTTTTGCTATCAAACAAATATATGTTGATGTTAAACTCTGTTTTCATTAATGCATTGCATATGTTTGTCTTGAATTCATCCATTCGTTTCACTACTCTTATGCTTTTCTTTATGATATTTGACTCTTGATAAAAAGTTGTAAGCCTTTAGAGGGAGGATGACGAAACAATACCATAATCTTATACAGTATGCTTTTGAACAGACCGTGCTGATGATGTACAGGCATTTCTTTCAATTCCCAAACACTGGAGTTATAAGGAAGTTAATCCCTAGTCAACCCCTTCGAGCCAAAGAAGTAGGAGTTTTCTGTTCTAAACAATCAAAACCCTTGATATAAACCCGGGGCAGGGTAGTATCTCAGTTAATTCAAAAGAAAATGCGCATTGAAGTCGCAAACTCTCAGTTCGTAATACAACGAACGACGTCAAAAAAGAGAAAGCATTCCTTTGGAATCAAAAGACAAGGGTGGTTCCCTATCACATAGACAGTCAATCTCTCAAAAGAGAAAAGCCCACTGAGCCAAAACCTATAAAGGAGGCTTAAGAAAGCTGGGGCATCCCGCTGATAGTAATCCCGAAAACGGTAACAGTCAGGCAAAAGTTAGGGATAACAAATCAAAATCAAAATAGTGAGGTCATTACAAAATCCTCAACAACATGAAAAATGTTGAAAAAGAAAGAGGAGATGATGACTGTCTCCCCAAAATTCAATTGGTGAACCATCACCCAAAAGTCGTTCCAAACTCAAAACAGAGTGTGACGCACAATTAACTGAGCTTAGGTTGAAGAACATCACGAAGAGCGGGTGGGTACAAATATACTTTGAGCCTTTATCCTTTGTTTCTTAAACCGTGAACCAGGCCACGTTACAACCCTTCAAAAGTCCTAATTGAAGCATGGGTTAGTTCGAAAGCATACTGTTACAAAAGGTATCCTGACTCCTGTAGGGCTTTACTCTAAATCTTGTGTTGACTTGTCTTATGAAAAGTTTTCTGCTAAAAACGCATTTTTCAAAACTTCGAGACAAACATAAACTTTGCATTATTCGAATATCACTGTCTGCATTTGACCTTTTTTGTTTGACAGCAAGGAAATTCATACAGCAAATGTTCGGAGGAACGAAAACTCTCTCAGTGAGTCAAAATCACTTCAAAAGGATAACACTTCCATCAAATCCCCTTATCAACAAGGGGCATGACATGTCACAATTCAATTAACCTGGGGCAGTCCAGTCAAGGTCCAACAGATCTTTCAAAGTTCAATTAACCTGGGGCAGTCCAGTCAAGGTCCAACAGATCTTTCAAAGTTCAATTAACCTGGGGCAGTCCAGTCAAGGTCCAATAAATCTTTCAAAGTTCAGTTAACCTGGGGCAGTCCAGTCAAGGTCCAACAGATCTTTCAAAGTTCAGTTAACCTGGGGCAGTCCAGTCAAGATTTCGAGAAATCTCTCAATATGCGGAGTAATCTGATTCAAGATTCCTTCATCACCACTTGGGGCATTCGAATGTCAAAAGTGTTCAACAAATCAATTACAACATTTCCAGATTCGATTCCTGTGTCTAGCCAGGGCACGTCTGAAGAGTTTGAAGATTCGATTCCTGTATCCAGCCAGGGCATATCTATCAACTATCACATTTCCAGATTCGACTCCTGTATCCAGCCAGGGCATATCTGTTGACTACATTTCCAGACTCGACTCCTGTATCTAGCCAGGGCACATCTGAAGAGTTCGAGGATTCGATTCCTGTATCCAGCCAGGGCATATCTGTTGACGATTATTTCCAGATTCGACTCCTGTATCCAGCCAGGGCATATCTGTTGACCACATTTCCAGACTCGATTCCTGTATCTAGCCAGGGCACGTCTGAAGAGTTTGAAGATTCGATTCCTGTATCCAGCCAGGGCATATCTATCAACTACAACATTTCCAGATTCGATTCCTGTATCTAGCCAGGGCACGTCTGAAGAGTTTGAAGATTCGATTCCTGTATCCAGCCAGGGCATATCTATCAACTACAACATTTCCAGATTCGATTCCTGTATCCAGCCAGGGCACGTCTGAAGAGTTTGAAGATTCGATTCCTGTATCCAGCCAGGGCATATCTATCAAATATCACCTTTCCAGATTCGACTCCTGTATCCAGCCAGGGCATGTCTGAAGAATTCCAGATCAACACCTGTAACAACCCAGGAAAACATCTGTGAACGACCGATTGTAGACCAATACCTGTAACAAGCCAGGAATTTATCTACATCACCACTTGGGGCATTCGAATGTCAAAAGTGTTCAAAACCGATGCAGTTTTACACAAGCTCACCATCAGGAAGCCCTACACCGGTTCCTCTTCAAGACTTCTGAAAACAGTTCATGGATTCGTCCCAAGTAACGGATGTTAATCTATCAGCTTGTTCAGATGCAACCTTTGAAATTAGTTTACGGACGCTTCCCAACAACGGATGCGGCTCTATTGCTGATTCAACTTCAAGATTTCTGAAAATAGTTCATGGATTCTTCCCAAGTAACGGATGTTAACCTATCGCTTGTTCAGATTCTTCTCAAGCTAACAACCACGGAAGATCGCGCTAGCCAAAATTCTCCCTATCCCCAGCGGAGTTCATCAAAATTCCCCAGCGGAGCCAGACCATTGAACCTTCTCCCCACAGAGTTTTGGAGAGGGCAAACCTTGAGTTCCCCAGTGAAGTCGCCAGAGTTACTTCCCATCAAGCTGAAGATTCTCAATCTGGCCTCCCCAGCATGAGTCTACTAGTTTGGAACACCCCAGTAGAGGTCATCAGGAATTCTCTTCCCCAGCAGCAGCCAAGGAATTATTTCCCCGGCAGCAATCAAGATTCTTTTATCTTCAGCCATCTCGGATTCATGTATCCTCGGCGAGATTAGCTCATCAGCTTACATGCGCATTCATTACATTCATATCATAAACATTAATGTCACATGCATTGTATCATGCATCATAACATTGCATACAACTAACCCTTTGCCTTTTCAGGGAAGATCAGTCGACAGACACAGATCATCTCCCGAGATTCATCCAGAAATAGTTCAGATGTGACCCAGACACGGCGACATTCTGATACTTATTCCAGATTCATTCAGACACATCATCGAGAAACCCTACACCGGTTCCTCTTCAACTTCAAGACTTCTGAAAGTAGTCTATAGGTTCTTCCCTACAACGGATGCCAATCTACCGACTTGTTCAGACTCTTCTCAACTTCTGAAAACAGTTTACGGATTCTTCCCTACAACGGATGTCAATCTACCGACTTGTTCAGACTCTTCTCAACTTCTGAAAACAGTTTACAGATTATTCCCAACAACGGATGCCAATCTACCGACTTGTTCAGACTCTTCTCAACTTCTGAAAACAGTTTACAGATTCTTCCCTACAACGGATGCCAATCTACCGACTTGTTCAGACTCTGCTCAACTTTTGAAACAGTTTACGGATCCTTCCCTACAACGGATGTCAATCTACCGACTTGTTCAGACTCTTCGCAACCTTTGAAAATAGTTTACGGACGTGTCCCAACAACGGATACTGCTCTATTGCTTGTTCAATCTCAGATAGTTTACAGATTCTCCAGACATGGACGTCAATCTGTTGCTTGTTCAGACCCCAATTCAGAGATGTTCCGAAACAGGGATGCCTTTCCGACACTTATCCACTCACTTTTGACATACATTTCAACATCACCATATGGCATCTATAAGCCCATCCTCCTACCAGCAGTCGCCGAATGGCATCTGTAAGCCCATTCTCAGATGGCATCTCTAAGCCCATCCCCCGACAAAATTCTCTCGCACCAGATGGCATCTTTAAGCCCATCACCAAATGGCATCTTTAAGCCCATTCACCTCCACCATCAGATCGCCGAGTGCAAATTTTCTGGGCACTTTAGTGTCCAATCTTCTTCTACCTTCAAGTCGCGAAAGGCAAACTTGCCAATCTAACTCTTCAGGTCCAAGAAGATTGAACAGGGGCAACTGTTGTACCCCAAAATTTGCCCTCAGCATTTTTTCCACAAGAAATCTCAGCTTCAAGTCTTTCCTGACTTTTCAAACTGGCTCAAGAATCGGACAAACGGACTTTTCTCGTCAGTCAAAACAAAATTAGGGTTTTATTGATTTTCAGGACTCTGAATTATTTCAAACAGTTGGCTCAGGGTTTTGGTTGATTTTTGGCTCAATTTTGATCAGGCGAATGTTGTTTGGCATTTAATCAGGAATTAAGGTTTTACGGGCATATTCTCAGCAAAATTAAAATTCCACAGCACTTTGCAAGTTATTCCGAGATTCGGATTGAATTAGCGTTGTTTTGATTTAATCAGTGAAAGAGACAGTGGTTTGAATTCAGTTTGTTTCGTTTGGGCCAGTCAAAAGATATGTGCAGTTTGGAATTACAGTGCTTAGCAAAGAATCAGTAAAAAAGAATTGCATCTGATCAGTTTTTGTGTTCGACTGTGCGTTGCTTTAAATAATGGAGACGACCAGTTCATTTATTTTGATCGACAAGGTTTAGTTGATTATTTATGGTTCTAAGAATTAAATACTTGAAATTTAACTTTCATTTTATTTAATTTAAGGAATTATAAATAACAAGTAAATAAAGAAGAAGAATTGAAAAGAATTAAATGTCAATGGAATTTTTATTTCATATTTAATAATTGTTACAATTGTTATTATTTGGATACGAGTATTTATTACAAAGTATTTAAAATAATAATAGTGTACAAAAATTAAATTGAAAATAAAAATTCTATTTATTTCTAAATTCTTCATTCTTCACTTCGTTCCGGTGCTCCGTTATTTATCTGCAAAGAAGAAAAGAAAAGTCAGAAAGCAGTTGAATTAAAAAAGACAGATAAAATTTGCTCATCATTAGAGGCCACTGACTGGGATCAGTTGACCCTCTCTGCAAATCACGGGATTTCTCCCGGTTCACAAAGAGGGAAGATTTTTATCATAAATGGAAAATGTCAAAATGCATAATTTTTAAAAAATGTCAAATGCATAAATTCCAAAATTCAAGCTGCATAGAATCTCAAACTTCAAATTCAAACTAAACTGAAAAATCCAATTCCCACTTCCTATCAAATGCCAAAGTCTACTCAAAAATATCAAAAGTACAGTTTGCTGTCAAATGCCAAAGTCTACTCAAAGCTACCAAAGAGGAAGATTTGGCCAAGATATCAAGGAAAAGAAAAAGCACACAAACTGTCAAAGCTGGATAAAGATGCAGAGAAAAATGTGTTATGCAAGCAAGATCTCTAAATCATCATTTCCCAAGGGCCCCTTCAGAACAAAGTACAGAATAAATCATATTTAAATGTCCTACTGTACTTTGGAGAGAAAAAGAGAGATAAAGTAAGCATAGGCAGGCTTTAGGCTGAGGCTTAGACAGTAGAGGTATACAACAAAAAGATATAACACAAAGAAAAGGGACACGGTTCAGCAAGCAGGAGAAAGAGGAAGAAAAATATACAAAGCATTAGCCTCCAAAACCAGAAGCACTACCATAACCTGCATTAATCCACACAAACCTTGTTCAACCCATCCAAAAAAAACCTCATAAACCTACATCAACATTATGAACTCATATGGACCATTTGATCAAGTTTGGATCACAATTCCACAAGAAATTTGATCAGATCACCAAAAGGGCAAAATGGTCATTTTTAGGGTTTTGACTGCACAAAGGCAATTTTTGACTGTTTGACCTAGCCAATGGAAAATCAAGCTCACATATGGACTCAAAGACTCAATGAAATGGTCTTGACACATTCAACAAACTCAAAAGATCCCAAGTACACAAGGTTGACAGTTGAATTTCCCAGTCAATTGATCAATTTTGACTGTATACTGAAAAGTCAAACTTTGACTTTTTGGTCAAAATCAAGAGTCAAGATTCATTTTTCATCAAAACATGCCAAATCATGAAACTTGTTCACCAAGAAATCACAAAATGCAAATTAGGGAGAAAATGGAATTTTTCATAACTTAGAATTTTTCTAAGTTATGAAAAACCCTAATTTTTTCCCAACTTTGCCCCATCTTTTCACCAAGATCCATTTGGATTCAAACAAAAGTCAAAACATGAAAGTTGTAGCTTGTTGCATAATCTACAACTTTGATTCACAAAGTTTTCTCATTTGAAGCTTGTATCTCAAGTTACAATTTTTTGAATAAGGGCACTAAACCATTTTTAACTTAGTGAAATTTTAACCTATTTTGACAAGATTTTCTACCCCACTTCAAGGCCATTTTTCATACCCTTCCACTTGGAATTTCAATTTTCATTTCAAAGATGGATTTTAGTACACATTCCAAGCTTTCCAAAATGTCCAAGAACTCATCAAACAACCTCATAACTTGAGAGATTCGAATTTCACAAGTTGGCAAAAATTCACTTTTGTTCTTCATCAAAACATGTCCATAACCTTACCATTTGAACTCAGCATGCTTTAGGCAAGATTACAGGTCCTTAAACCAAGTTACACTCCATAATTTAATGCATATTCAATGTGTTAAAGTGTTGTTCTTTGAGTGCAAGCATTGTATGAGGGTTTAATCCCAAAATGGATAAAGCAAATTGGCCATTTTTGTATAAAGTAGCTTTATGTCAAATTAGAAATCCAACAAGTACATGGAAAATCTGCTTGGCACAAGATTATGTGCATAACACACTGATCAAGAGAAGCTTATGCAGCATATTAGGGGGTCCTCTACTGACCTAGAAAGCCAAGTTGCATTTTGTTGCTTCACATAGAAGAAAAGTCCATAACTTGTAACAACTCTCATCTCAGCTCACTAACACAAGAACAAAGTTATCCAACACCTTCAGAAGAACATAACCAAGCCAAGACACGACCCTTGAACCTCAAAAACACCCTCCATCTCAGAATCATCCTCAAACTGCAAAAACAGAGTTGCCTCTGCAGTTTGAGTGCCAACTCCCATTTCCCTCGAGCATTCTTACCAAAATCAATTCATACACATTCCCTAGCATGTATACAAGCTAACCATGACCTAAAACCTGACCTGTAATCCCTCTAACAGCTTCCACCATTTTCATTTTTTCCTTTTGCAGTTGAAGTTCCACAGCTCGATACAAGAAGTTTCAAGACAAAGTAAGCATTGAAACAGCATCCCTGGACCTCAAGGAAGCTTTTCCAATCATCACCTTGTACTAGAAGTTCCTCATTCTCCAGATAGAAGTTCAACTGCACAGGTAAAACTTTGAACTCGTATCTCTCTTATTATGTATCTTTAGTCTTAAGTTTGTGAAGAAACAAGGTTCTACTCATAGCCCCTGAACACGTACATATCTTTACATTTCATTTCTTTTGCCTGAGTAGAGAGAATTTGGAGTTTGAAAATGGCAGAAAAACTAGGTCAGGATTTGGGGGAGGATAAATTCTCCCTCATCTTAGAGAGTTAGGTCAAGTTCTATACATGGTTGGAATCGTCTCTTCATGCTGAGCATTTTTTATGTTATGAGTTTTTGTTAAAAAGCCAGGAATCAGGAGTTAGCAGCTGGAGTACAGGGGCGCGCATTTTTTTGAATGTTGTTGAACGAAGGTTGAAGATGAAGCCACATGGGCTGGGCCTGTGTGGTTTCTTCATTTTGCACCCTATTTCCATTTTCTCACCCCCTAAGCCCATTTGCCTTAATTTTAACTTCTTTTTGACTTTTTCTTTTTTTGTTTGACTTGTTTATTTTTTCTCAGCATATTAAAAATTTTGGAATATTTATCTCACCATTTTTTGATTTTTATTTGATTTTATTTGATTTTTCTTTAGTTTATACATAAATACATATACACATTATTATTTAGAATATTTAGAAAAAAATAGTGTGAATATATTTTCATTTTTTATTCTTATTTTATATTACCCTCTGAAAATATTTCATATAAAAAAAAAATACTATTTTCCAAAATTAATTATTATTATTATTTATATATATAATACATATTTAGGATAAGTATTAAATATAACATATATATATATATATATATATATATATATATATATA